>JALDNG010001133.1:0-68684 GCA_024349245.1 Neodontobutis hainanensis | reverse complement strand
TGCCACGACAATCCAGCAGGGGTCCTGAATCTTTTCTCGTCCAAATTAAAAGAGGAGTAGATGGGACAGATCTCCAAGGCCACTCCAACATGCATCTATAGTTGCTGTCCTCGACACTTTCCCAGGACAATCAGCCACCACTTGAACCTGAACTGAATTATTGTCGGGCCAACTAAAAGGACAAAGCAATAACTACAACAATATCATTCCAAAAGATCTTTTAACTCATGGTCAAAATCCCATTATCTTACCTTCCTGTTCTGCTCATACAGCAGACAAGAGAGGACAAACTGAGCACACTCATGTTTCTTTAAGAGCACAGGTTCTTGTAAAAATAAAAATGATAATAATAATGATAATATAACAATAATAAAAGGACATATATGAATAAATTGGTTTTGAAGCCTTGCACATGTCCCTGCAGGGCTGCCTTAGCTTGAGGAGTGTGTTGTGCAGGTTTGAATCTACATTTTCACCAGCAGACACTGCCAGAAAAGACCAAAAACTACACCTAGTCTGGGGTGAATATGACACTAATGAAGGCATTCATAAACGAATAGAATAACACTCAAAATTTAAGGTAAAAACTGGATGTCAAGTTACATTACTGTAAGGAATTTATAAATAAAAAGGCCCTAAAAACAAATCTGTGGGTCTCTTTATTGTGTAATATATATATATATATATATATATATATATATATATATATATATATATATATATATATATATATATATATATATATATATATATATATATATTTAAAATTTTTGAAAGGGAGTGAATATATTAATTATATTAAAAACCTAGTACTAAGCATCGGTATAGTTTTAAATGCTGGAGTATCATTATTATAGGCTGTATCTTACATTTAGCATGTTAGATTGCATTTTGTGAAATATTAATATATTATTAATAATATATACAGTTAATCAGCACTTAACAGATGTTTCCTAAATGTATTTGCCTATAGCTTTAATGAGTATACTAAATACACAAGCCACAGTAGACCCCTGCAGTTGTTTTCTGCACATTCCTAAAAGTTAATACTAGTTTTAAAGTCAGTGACTAACCAGCACCTCCTTTTGCTAAATTTAAAAGCAGGCACAAGTATAAATTTGCTGAATGTTTGCAGTCTTTAAACAATGAATCCTGAAGCTGGAGAGCCTTCACTGCCCTACCCGAATGAGCCACCTCTGGTGTTGGTCTTCAGTCAGATCAGCTGGCCCTGCAGATGGTGCCTGAAGGTGGTGGACCACTGCTGCTGGAAGTTTCTGTGCATGGTTATGGTCCTCGCGAACTGTGTGGCACTGAGCTTGTACGACCCCTGCAAAGCTGAAAGGGACTTCCTCTTAGTGGTAAGATTTATTATTCAGTCTAACAGTTTGTGTGTTGTTTATTAAAGATTCAATAGCACCATTTGTTATTGTATGGGATAGGTTATGGTTTGGAAACATATTCTACAGGCAGAACAACTTTGAGAAATTGAGAAAGTATTTTGTGAACAGGTGGCACAACATATACACAAATACACAAAAAGAAAATAAAAAAGCCTGTATTTACATCAAACAGATGTAACTATAGCCTGTATGTCTGACAGCACAGCTAACATCAACAGCTAATGGCAAACACTAACCAGTTTGTTAAAATTAAGCCTCCAAGTTTGGAGAAAATCTATGCATGATTCCATGGTAAACCAGATATATAGAACCACTAAGCCACCGCAGTGGCTCAATGGTAGAGCAGTTATCTTATAACCGGAAAGTTGGCGGTTCAAATCCCGCTCTGCCCTTTTCATGCTGTTGTTGTGTTCTTGGGCAGGACACTTAACCCATCTTGCCTGCAGTGAATGGCAGCCCCATCTCTGTCTGCCCCAGGAGTGAATGGGGAGAATGGAAACAAGATGTAAAGCGATTTGGGTGCCGAGAAGGGTGCAAAAAGGTTCTATATAAGTGCATGCCATTTACCATATGGCATTAGTTGTTTTCCAAATTATTGTAATTTATTGTACATGGCCTGCTGCCTTATATTTTCCAGTTTTCAGTAACCTTAGTTTTGTATATTAAGATTAATCATAATAATCATATTCATCATATTAAGCCTTAATTTAAACCCCATTTGGATGCTATATTTCCAGTGTTAGCAAACGCTAGCTAGTCTGTTAACATGAATATTGCAAGCCTCCAAGCACAAACGTCAGACACAAACGTGTCTTTTAATGTAGGGGGCTTGGTCTCCAAGTGACGAAGCAGTTTTGAAAGCTTCATTGCTTCATTAGAAACCTGTTCAAACCCATAAGAAAAGATTTTGCTTTAACCCAGTCTCTTATTGTTTGTTTCATTTGCATTATATCTTTGACATAATTGTGCCATATATAGTGTATGTAGTTAATTTACATTTATAAATGATTTACAAAACATAATTAGCCCAACACTTTAGATGAGCTCACGCTATGGACTTTATTAACAATTAGTAGATGCTTTATAAAGTCCCATTATACTTTACAAAGGTTTTATTAAGCATATATTAACAGTTTATTAAAATGGAATTAGTTGTACTGGCGTTTGGTTAAAATTCACATTTAAAAATTTGAATTATTTACTTATTTACTAACACTTTGTTACGGCATATTAGATATCAGCTATTGAGTATGTATACATTGTTAATAAGGTGTTATTAAGGATTTATTAATGATGATTCAATTTTTATTAAGCATAGAGTATTTCAGTCTCTACTAATGCTTTGTTACGGCATAAAAGATGATGACTAGTAACACTTTATTAATGATTAGTAAACCTTTATAAATGATTAAAAAACATTTATTAATTATTTACAAATTGTTATTAGATCATCTGTTAATGCTTTGTTAAGGCTTAACAGTGTGTAGTTTATATAAAGTGTTACCGATGTTAATTTTTTCCATCAATAGACCGCTGTGTTTAACTCCACCTTTTAGTAACTGTTTCTCAATATTGCCAAGGGTTGTGTGCATATTTAGGACGATTCATTCCCCAAAGTGATCCTGACTTGTACTGCTCTTAAAGCAGCCAGGCTTTTCAGCGAGTGGCTCTTACATGGCACTTAACAGATACATGTTTCATATGTGTTTTTGTTCCAGGGTCCTCAAACACGCAACAAGACTGAAGCTGGCCGTGGACGCTCTCCTAGCTTCAGTCAAACCAATCGCTAACATTATTATAATCAGTGCTGTTTTTTTCTATTTCTATGGAATCCTTGGTGTGCAGGTAAGATATTTCAACCACACATGAGACTGAATCTGAATGCCTCAAATAGCTTAGAACACTTAGAACACACAGATGTCTGAGTTCTCACTTTAGTTAGGAAAAGAGCTAATATAGGAGCTGCACTGCTTCTTTTTAAACCTCTGGCTGTTCCACTGAAAGGTTAGGAGCTTACTGACTTCCCGCAATCCACTGCACCACCAGCCCCCAATCTTTTCTAAATACGACCAAAATTTAGTTTTGTGTGAAGAGTTTGTGATGAGTTTAAAGTCACTCTGCATCAAGTGAAAAAGACACTGCTCTAGAGCTATAGCGTCTTATGACTGACTTTTTCAGGATTAGGTGCTTGTTGTAGTCTTTTGTTGGAATGTGTAGTTTTTATTATGTCAATGTGCGTCAATGTTCAACTTTCCTGCTGAGGTTAGTGGAATCAGATGTGTCAAAACCCCGCTGATGCTCCTTTCCTAACTTGACAAGGACACTCCTGACCTCTCACTGTTGACTTTAGAACGTTGTATTCAAAGGTTAAGAAACAGTATTCGAATTCAGCCAAAGTATTTACCATATCACTGCAACCCTGTGTGTCTTTGTTGACTAGCTTTTCAAGGGAGCCTTTTACAATTGTGTGGACAAAGAATTCCGTATTGTCAGAAACATCACCAACAAGACCGAATGCCTGCTGTCAAACCCTAAGCTGGCAAAGGAGAACATTCAATTTTGACAACATTTTCCAGGTATAAACGAGAAGGTTGGCGATAGCCTAAACAGATTCAAAAGTAGTAGTTGTTGAGTAGTTTTTTGTTTTCTTCCAGGCCTTGATGTCACTGTTTGTGATGTACTCGAAGAATGGCTGGGTGATTATCATGTATGATGGAATCGACGCTGTCGGAGAAGACCTTCAGGTATTATCACTAAACAAAACGAGACTTAAAACCAGAGGAGACCGAGTCATCTCTGAAAAAGAAAATCCTGTTATAAAGATTGGTGTAGATAAATAAATATAACATAACAACACTTAAAGAAATCCATGACTCAATAAAACTGATAACTATCTTTATTGTTATTAATAAATGTATTTTCTCACTGTATAAGTAACTTATACAAAACACAACCTTAAGCAGGAATAGTATTAGTTATTAGTTATAAATGAAACATCTAAACATGTTATTCACACTCTTTTAAAGTTTTTGAGTCTTTGATTTATCACTTTAATTTTTTTGGGTTATATTTTAATCTATTGCTTTTATTTGGTTTACCTGCCAAGAGAGGATTTGTGGTATTGTATGAGAAGTTCTTGAGGGTGTAGTGAATATGGTCTCGTTGATGAATAATTAATATGAATATGAATTATGCAAATTAATAATTAATATTTTGTTTATGAAAATATTAATTTCTTTCGGGGCACCACCTTAGTTTTAGCAGTTCTAAGGAAACTGATTATGTTTGATAAGTCTCAATACTGAAGGAATGAATTCTAACTCGTTTTCAGACCAAATCTACGTAAACAATGAAACAAGAAATGTCTTTATGGGGTTTTATTAAAATTATGCAGGTTAAAATATGAATAATAACAGTGGAAAGGACATAAAGGGATAATTAGGGCAAATGATGAAAATAAAACATTGATTGGCGATGGCACAATAGTTATACCTTTGATGGAACAAGATGAGTTTAATTCTATTTTAATTTTAAGCGATTTAATCGGAGTGGTTACAGAGCAACGGGCCGTTAAATGGCTTAACAGAAAGGGGACTATTGACGGCTATTTGAAGATTGTGAAAAAGGAAAGAGGTACTGTTGGACGTAATTACACAGGTTTATAACGCCAAGCTTTCTCTTGTGTCACGTGCTCACTCACTCTTATCCGGTGATTTGGCACCAGCAGTGCGGTTCGATCAGTCCCAAAGGTAGGCTTCGAGATTCCCGGTCGCGGCTGATTTCCGGCAACAGAAGGCAGCACGTGTCCACGCGTTGAGCTGGTTTAAGGCGGCGCCTTAGCAACAAAGCGGCGTCCTGTGATTGTCCTTGAGGGTAAAGTAAACTTTACCAGCGGTTGCGAATAAAGTCTTTAAACTGAAGTCCGCTACAAGACGAAAATATGTCTTTTGGATTTAACAAAGACTTTCTTTCGTAGGCGTCAAAAGCCTTTCAAAACTACAAAAAGTTTCTTCCGCGAGGAAGTGATGTAACTCCGTGGATAAGAAGTTTTTCAAACAAAAATCAAATGTGTTGGATCTTCAAAAGGATAAAAATTTACGCGCACGGTGTGTGTGCGGCTGAAAAACTTTAGAGTTGCAAGGAAAAATACGACGAAAGTTAAGCTTAAGAAAGAGCGTGAAGAAAGTTTAAGAGGTAAAAGCTTGAGCTTAAGAAGCTTGAGAGGGAACTGGAGAGAGCTAGAAGAGAGCTTGAAGAGTTTGAGAGCGCGATTTCCGCTTTGCCGACTCTTTTGTAAGAGACGCAAAAAGGGTGTGTTTACACACGTTTGGTGAAGAGGGGCGTTTACTGAAAGTTTGGGATCCTGAGATAACTTTCTTGTTCCATCAATAAAGCATTTTAAACACAGTTATAAAACATATTGATTCTGTATTGTATCATAAGTGCACGAGAAATGTTTTTACGAACATTTGGATATCAAACACATGTATATTCTCTTGTCATTTAGCTAAAACAAATTAATAATTCGTTTGTATTGTACCATACACTTATGCAAAGTCAAACAGAGTAACATCGTTACGTTTCTTGTCCTGTTGGATCCTGTTAAGGGAAAAATGGTGAGGTTTGCATAGTTACGAACAATCTTTATTACACAGAAATGGAACAGAACGAAGAATTGTCTTTAATTTCAAGCAGAGTCATTACTCTGTTCAACCAAAGGAGGGCAATGTTCAATCACTTATAGAGTCCTGTAACAAAGAGACATTCCTTTCTCAGGTCTGGTGTGTTTCAATACACAAATCGTATATTTAAATGTCCATTCTGGTGCCAGGGGGTCTGGTCGGCCAGAAGATAGCGGCTACAGGTCCTTTGAAGTACTGAAAAATAAAGCTGTAAATATAATTTCACTCTTGCGTGAACTCTTTAACACAACATACGAACATCTGGGCCAGATTAGCAAGGTGCTGCTAACCAAATCTCCTCAGTTCTGGATAAACAAAAACGGCCAGGTCTTTAAAAGTTCGGAGTTGTAAATTCTGTGGTCCTCTGAGAGGTGTTGGTTCCTCCTGGTACGAGACACTACAGTCCCCTTTCGGCGAAAGGCAGGTTCCAATGTCTTGTGCCGACTCCATCCTTGAAGTACCAGGACCAGGAAGCAAGTGACACGTTAAAGACACAGAGTTTGGCGTTATAACATGTGTATTAATGGGAGCGTAGTTAGGGGAAGACAAGTGTATTTAAGAGTAAAAGGGTTTTTACTCGGGCGTCATTAAGTCATCTGCTAAGGGAGGTAGATTGAGTTTATCATTTAACAGATGGACTTAATGGGAATAAAAGAACAAGAGAGTTATTTCATTTTAAATGGGTTTAGAGTTTATTAAATTGTTGATAATAAAAGAACACACATTAAATGATAATAACCTTAAAGGGACATTGCATGCATTTTAGGGTTAAGGGTAGTCACAAAAGTTACATGAGGTATATATTGGTTATATTGAACATACATAACACATAGCACATTTAAACTGAATCTGTCAACCTCCGTATGACTGGGGTTGGTTCAGATTCTTCGGAAACAGAGAGATCTTGGTTAAATACATCGGCTTCAGGGGGTAATGGACTACCTGCAACGTTTTCTCTATTCCCAGGGCGGCGACGCACGATTCGTGCAACGCCCTGAGTACAGCGGTTTAAACGGGTTTTAAGGCGTTTTACGCTTCTAAGAAGCACGATGGTGATAATGATGGCCATGAAGTAACCTATTCCTACTGTGGCTGCAAGAACAGTGTCGGGAGTTGACCAGGCATACATAATGGGTTGAATAGGAGCTTGTTGTTTTTGCTCTATTTCCTTTAACACATTATCAAGGGGTGCAATGTCAATGGTTCTGCTACCTTCAAACTGGATTTGATAGAGTGTAGCAGGGTGTATTTCGAGAGGATGGGTTGAAAAGAAATCTGATATTTCTATTTCACTCGTATTGGTCAGCGTCAAGGTGGTACAAGGCGACGTCCCCAATGTGAAGGATTGCGTTTTGGGGTACATCTACCCAGAAAGTTTGGTCAGGCAGGTTAACACGGGATGAGGTGTCGTGCTGATCGTAAGTCAGCATTCCGTCTGGAAGAGGGGTGTTTACTAGCCAGCGGTTACCGATGATCTCTGCTTGAGTGACGGTAACTTGGTGGCGGGCCGTGATTGTCGTTGGACATCTGGCTTGAGGGCTCATGGGCTTAAGGCCACAGATCCCGTCAGTGTTGTCCCGAACAAAGGGTTTACTGGGACATAGGTAGTGTATGTCCTTGGTTAGGTGCACATGCGTAAATTAGGGGCCAGGTACAAATCTGGATTGGCATCATGGTATGCCACTACTGAAGGAGTGTGCACTTTAACGCGTGCGTGTCTCCGTGCCAGGACCCGACGTTTACGACGTCTTTAAGGCGATAGATGTTCTGGGATTCAATGATAGGCAGATTTAAAATAAAAGCCATTTCCGGAACTCGGGGTTGACGTAAATGGCACGGCACTACCTAAAGTGTATGCTAAATGGGCCTGAAGTGGGGTTACAAGATCTCTAGTGGCGGTTCCAAGGAGGGATTGTACTAGTGACAGAGGGATAAGGTAGGGTGGAATTCTGCCCATGGCTAAGCTGTCCACTGAAGAGCTTATGTCTCGGAGCATGTCATCCATTAGTGCGGTGACTACTTGTGCTTGCCGTAGTCCACCTGGAAAAGGGTCATAAGTAACTCTACAGCTCGGTGGGTTTTGTTTAGAGCTTCACTGTGTGTGTTTACCACCAACACAGTGTCCTTCAACGTTTTCCCTACTGTTTGGAGTTGCTGTTGTTGCTGAATGATCTGCGCTCTGATGTCAGGGATTTCAGCCTGTAATTCTGAGACATGTCTCTTGACCGTGGAGATGCTAACCGTATTGACTGTGGACAACCCGAGGTTAAACAAGGTACCCACAGCAGCCGCTGCAACAAGAAGTCCTCCTATAAACCGTTTAGACCTTTGATTAGCGCCAGTGAGTTCAGCCTGAGTAATTGTAAATTTCTCAAGCTGGTTAAGCATGTGGGAAATATCAGTTTCAGCGTGATTAAGAATAGAGGTGGTCCAGCTAGCGCCGCCCAACTGGTGAGCCCTTGAGTGGCTCGGACGTGTTTCGATACACGTCGTTTGGGTTTAACCTGACAAAAACCCTTTGGGTGTGCAGGCGACAGTTTGTGATCAACAGTCCGGGTTGGTCCTTTAAAACGATCCCGGCTGTTGGTCCGGGCTCTATAACATCTGGTGATCCCATGCCCATAAGGCTGGTGATCAGGAGGAGTATCGTCCACATCATCCTGGTGAGAGAGAGGACTTTTTAGCAAGTGTTTCATTGACAGCAAATACCGGAATTATCAGTTATAGTTGTTAAATTACTCACAGTTACCACTTAAAAAGAAGGAAAGGAAAAGTGTTAGGAGATCAGAGTTAGAGGTTAATTGTTAGTGGTTACTGCAAGTTAAGGGATCTGTTTGAGACTACTTGGGAGCGTGAACGCCCCCCTGTAGATCCCATGGGGTTTTGTGCAACTTTATCTGGTGTGTATCCACTTGAGAGTGGGTTCCTTTCTCCCTTTGGTGATCTTTATCTGATACACCACCGGGATAGTTTGTTGACAATGGTGTACGGTCCTGCCCAACGCGGGAGGAATTTCCGCCAGTCGGTTGGTACCACCTTTTGTTTGTCCAGTGAGTTGACTGAACATGTAGTACCACACTTTGTCTCCCACCTGTAGCTCGTCCCTAGATGACTTTTGGTCATAATAGGCCTTACGTCCTTCTACACTTTTGCCTAGTTTTTCTTGGGCAAAGGCGAAGGTGGTTTTCAGGTGTGCTTGGAGATCAGCCATGTACTGGTGTGTGGTATAGGCCGTAGCTATGTTAGCCTCTCCTGGCTGATACAGTAAATGTAGGGGAAGCGTCATCTGCCTACCGGTCATGAGCTCAAACGGGGAGACTCCGGTCGCCGTGTGTGGCGTGGCTCTGATAGCCATCAGGACCAAGGGCAGTTTGACGTCCCAGTCTCGGTGATTAGATGCGACATATTTCTTTAGGATGTCGATCACCGTCGGTTTGCTCTTTCTACTTGGCCTGAGGACTGGGGGTGGTGGCTGACGTGGAATTTTGCTTTCACGCCCATGGTTTGCCACAGTTGTCCCATCACCTCGGCTGTGAAGTGAGTACCACGGTCAGAATCGACCTTACAGGGTAAGCCGAATCTGGAGAACACGTGGTTCATGAGTAGAAAGGCCGTGGTCTGTGCCGTGTCGTTTGGGGCTGGAAGTCCTTCCACCCATTTAGTGAAGGCACAGGTGACCATTAGGATGTATTTGTTGCCCCTTGTTGATTTAGTCAAGGGTCCCATCCAATCGATTTGGAGGTCAGACCACGGAAAAGAAATGCCCCTTCTTTGTAAGGGTGCACGATGGAGTGGTCTTGTCGGTTGAAACTGGCAGCATACTAGGCAGCCTTTGATGTATTCTGCCACGTCCATTTGCATGTGTGGCCAGTATGCCACTTGTTGGAGTGCCTGGTGTGTTGCGCGAACACCTCTGTGGCCTGCTACAGGAGCGTCATGTGCGGCGTTAGCATGACCCCCTTAGGCTCTGAGGCACTACGAACGCAGGTGAAGTGAGGGTGTCAGAGACGAGACAAGCAAGCCATGACGCAGGTGGAGTCGAGCGCACCGCCCATAGCTTTTTAAGATAAGCGCCGGAGGAAAAGTCAGTGTCTACGATGGGGTTAGACACCGGGTCTGAAAGGTAAAGGATGAGTTTGTGGATTGCCGAGTCCGCTGCCTGAAGGGCAACGAGGTCGGAACCAGCGAAAGAAAGAGAAGTAGATGGGTCTGCAGGGGCCGGGACCGAGGCATCGGTTGCGGTTGCTTTAGACCGGGTAAGCAGACAGACAGAATGGGTGGGTTGGGTGGGAAGGGGTCGTGCGTACGAGGGTTCTGGCTGGAAACGCCAGAGCGTACCGTCTAGAGCCCCTTGTTTTGCCATGAGGTCTGCATGATCGTTCAGGTCTTTGTCAAGTCCAGGGGCTCGAGAGTGGCCCCTGACCTTCTTCCAATACACCTGCATGTCATGGTCCTCGACCAGACTGTCGCCTTCGACGAACAGGTCTTTGTGTTTGATCGTCTTTTCGCGGATGTGAGAAAGCCATTGCTCTTCCATAATGGCAGGTGGGCAGAGAAGCTGAGTCGTGCGTAATTTGAGTCTGTGCAAATTACGAGCTGTTTGATCTGCTTGGCCACTGCTAGTTGGAGAGTTATGAGCACGGCTGCGATCTCCATATTGTGAGGATTGAGATCCTAACTGAAATTTTTGTGGCTCATAAGGGTTGTCATTGAGCCATACCACACCTGCACCAGCACGAACCAGAGCTTCATGGTGGAAGGAGCATCCATCGACATAAGCAGTGGTCATGTCTTGGCACACGTCAGCATCGAAGTAGTGATGGCGTGTTGGTACAGTGGAGGTGTGTTCGTTTAGCGGGACGGCTGTGGCGGGCGTGTCGATTGCGCATTGTTGGCATGCAGCGAGTTCCATGCCTAAGTGCGACTTGTGGTTTTGAGCGTAGCGTATCTCCACGTCGAAACTTTGGAGAGCCATGAGCCACGATGCCACGCGGCGTTAGTTACTACGCCGTCCCTGAGTCTTTGACTGGTTAAGAAAGTCACCGGTTGGTGATTGGTGTTCACGATTGTCTTTTGGCCTCCTAAGTAGTGGGCGAAGTGTTTCACGGCCCATACTGTGGCTAGGAGGGCTTTTTCACAGTCGGTATACTTAACCTCTGGTCCGGAGAGAGTTTTGCTGGCGTAGGCCACTACTCTCTTATCCATGTCATGGACCTGATAGAGGCCTGAACTGAGGCTGTGGCTTGAGAAGCCCACCTCTAAGTAGAAGACTTTGGTGTGGTCCGGGTAAGCTAGGCACGGGCTCTGCACAGATTGTGTTTGAGCGCCTGCATTGCCTGCTCTTGTTGTGGACCCCACGCAAAGGCGGTGTCCTTTTTGAGAAGGTCCGTCAGTGGTTTGGCCAATGCCGCATAGTCATCGGCAATTGTCGAGAATAATTGCAGACTCCCAGGAAACTGCGGAGTTCTGACAAGTTGGAAGGCGGTTTTAGATTGGCAATGCCTTGGATTCGACTGACCTGTGGTTCAACGCCATCAGCGCCTACTAGAAGGCCCACATAGTTTACCTTCTTTCTGCACCATTGACATTTTTCCAAGGAGATTTTAGCACCAGCAATGGTGAGCTGTTTCAGGACGTGGTCGATTTCGTTAATGTGCGCATGGAGTGTCGCGTGCGCATTAAAATGTCATCGACGATGAGGGTTCCGCGGCTAGCGCGCCAGGACATGCCTTGTTCAAGAAGATGTTAAATTCGGCTGGGGAATTTAAGTACCCGAATGGGCATCTTGTGAAAGAGTATTGCCGATTGGCAAACGTGAAGGCAAGTTTGTGTTGATCCTGTGGGTCTACAGGAATGGTCCAGAAGCCGGATGCTATGTCCAATGTGGAGAAGTACTTGGCATCCTGTACTTTGGGCAGTTCTTGGCCAAGTTGGGTCATTGGCCACCTGGAAAGTGGTACGCTCTTGTTCAATTGACGGTAGTCAATTGTTAGACGCCACTTGCCATTGGGCTTGAGTACTGGCCAGATAGGAGCCGAATAAGTACTGTTGCACGGACGAATGATGCCTTTGTTCAAAAGGTCGTCTATGATTTCCTGTATCGGTTCATAAGACGCCAGTGGTATTTTGTATTGGCGAACGTAAGCTGGTGGTGCATTCGCGGCTGTTGGAATGCGTCGCGTGTGGATGTGGTTAAACCACAATCCAGCGAGTTTGTCGCAAATGATGTGCGATATTTGAGGAGGACCTGACGATCAGGTCCCGTTCCTCAGCGTTGTTTATCGCATCAGCCAAGTCTAGTGCTTGTTCTAACTGAGACTCAAAGTCCGGTTCGGGTTTAGAGTCTGGTTGCACAGTTACCGATTTGTCAGTGGTGACGTTACTCGGTATAGACGTTGTTTTGTCTATATCTGAATCAATGGAGAGCAGGAGACTGTCTGTACGACCATTACCTCAGCATCAGCCAGATCGACCCTGCAGATAGTGTCGGTATCGACCACAAGTGAGGGGTATATGGCGATTGCTCCGAAGGCTTCGTAGACGACTCCGGTCTCCTGTTGTTCAGTCACGAGTGAGGGTGGCATGCGCCTATGACTGGAATTCTGAGTTCGAAGTCATGGAATCTTGTGTCAATTAGCCAACCCAAAGGTGTGGCCTTCGGGACGAGAATGCTATTGGCAGTAGGATTCTGCACTAGCACGTGTGTTGATCGAGAGTCGACCTCGACCAGGGGTGTTGCCTGAACAGACAAGCCTAACTCAAAGAACAGAGGCGATGGTTGGAAGAACGCTTGTGGAGAGTTAACTTGTTGTCCTGTAGATGCGTTCAGACGTATGTCCATGATGGTACGCGGCGGTATCGTGAGATGGCAGTCGTTACTTACCTGACACACATCGGGAATGGTTTGACCCGATTTCAAGTTTCCTTCAGTCAATGAAGGTGACTCTTTACGTACTCCAGTCAATGACCAGAGAACGTTGTTGATAGTGTCGACTTGTACGTCGAGTCTGACTAGCATGTCAGCCCCAATGTACACTGAATGTGGCAGATCGGGGATGACCGCAAAAGTGTGGGTCAGTTCTCTGTTGTTCCATCGTACGATGGCAGAGCATAGACCGATGGCGGTTAACGACGAGTCGGTGTGGGGTTAGCAGGGAACCGAGTGTGCTTCTTTACGAAGGTCAGACTTGGATTTTTACGTTAGAGAGTTAAACAGCTCCTGGCTGATGGCAGATTTGTCAGCCCATAAGGCCATCACGACATTGTCGACTGGAGTTGCTTCCAGTGAGATGCCATTGACGATCTGGGGTGTCATCGCTAATGGGTCCTTCAGCGTGCATAGGAAGTTGTCACGCAATGTAAAGGGGTTTGGTTCACACCGAGGTTGCATGGTCGTTGTACCAGCGGTGTCGGTGGCTACCCTGTCGATTGGTGATTCCCTGTCAATCGCATAGCACTGAGATTCATTCAGTAAGATTGGAAGTGGTTCTCGCACTTGGGCCCAAATCTTCAGCTGTTTGAAGTCGATCAGTGGTTCAAAGCGATTGAGGATGTCTTTTCCAATCAGAAGTGGGACATTGTCAAGGTGGGACACGTACACTGGGTGTGTCAGTGTCATGGGTCCGATGGTCAGTTGGACTAAGGCTACCTCGTTGAGGATCGTCCGATCATCAGAGTAAGGCCTTATTTCTAGAGAGCACGGATGGGACTTCAAGTCCCTGTGGGATCTTCTCGCTATAGCCTGGAGTGATCTGAACAGGTTGCCTGAAATTAGGCTGATGTCAGCGGCTGTGTCGAGAAGTGCTTCCGGCGTCAAGTGGTCTTCTAACAAGACAGAGAGATAAAACTTTCGAGCTACTCCTTTTCAGTTAGGTGACCCAGAAATTGGTGAAAGGGTGTTTCACATTCAATAGTCGTGGCGTGGTTATGGCACAGCCCGACATTTGGATTTGCTTGGACCACTAGGACGGCGCTAGACGGAGTGGTGTCTTTGTGATCTGTGTCACTTCCTCCGTGTTGTCCGTGCTAGGGTCCTGGACAATGTCATTGAGTGGCTCTAGTTCGTCAGAGCCTAAGTACAGGTCTGGGAGATGTTCATTCCCTTCAGTAGACTCTGTATCTCCGTTGCGTGTTAAGCCAGCTTGGATCGGTTGTGACTGTTTCTGAATCGGGGCCTTAGAGGCCTCCACCGTATACAGATCAGCCTTGTCCTTGGACTTTTCGCGCATTTGTTTGAGTATGCGTTCTATGGCCCGAGCCTCCTCTGTAGTCAGATTACTGTCGCTCATGGGGTTTCCCACGCGATTAGTCTGAGTTTCAGGGGCTCGGTCCCTCATGATTTCGCTGCTCGACAGGTGGGCTACCTGATGATCGTTGGTCTTGGGACCGACGATATTGGTTTCTCCTGTCGCCGCGTTTTGATAGGACCCCTTGGTTACGGTTTGGATTGGTTCGAAATTTATTTTCGAACCGAGGTTTCCATTGAGGGCCCTGGTCTTTGAACTGCTCGGGCCAGGTCGGGTGTGGACCCGGCTCTCCTTTGTGTGGCGAGGTCCCTCTTTCCTGTCTGGAAAGCGGAGGCTCCTGGGCCGCTTGGCTTGGAGGTAGGTGCTCCTTCGAGCGCTAGACTCTGATCAACAGTATACAGAGCGGCTGACTCTTGCGGTTTAATCTGAGTCAGCTTCTGTTTAGTAAATGCCCTTGTTGCCAGTTCGCGGAGTTGGCGGCTGGTTTGAGTCAGCGGGCAGGCAGCGACGCCAAGATGATGGTTGGTAGTTGGATGGAGGTTTTGCACAAAGAGTGTTTTGAAGTTTTTATCCTCCTCCATGTTTGGTTCGTTGAGTGGACCAAAGTAGGCTTTGCGTAGCCGATGATAATATATCTGTGGTGACTCTTGCCGTGCCTGTTTGATTGTTAGGGCGGCTGTCAGTCCCACATTCTGTAACGCCTGAGAATTCCTCCATGAGGGACTGACTAAGGAGATCAAAGTCAGCTTGAACCTCAGGGGTTGACGTCGATGAAGCTACTAACATCTCTGCTTGATGTTAGTTTTATCAAAAGATTTTGTCCTCAACGGTAGCATTGGGTATTCTCTGGAGGTAGAACTCAATGTCTCTAAGGTACGCGCTAGTGTCATGAGCCGATCCTTGATGGGGCTCGAAGCGAGTGATATGACGCGCGATTTTGTCAAAGTCTCTGTCAGTGGGACCGTAGTCCAGATGTCTCCGTGTCGGAGCTGGTTGTTGGACAAAGTCCGATTGCCTACCTGTTGGTAGTGCGAAGTAATCCGAATGCCTACCTGTGGAAGCTCGCGGAAAGACGGCCGGGCTCTCGGCCCGGTTGGTCCTCTTTCCGTTGCGTCCAGGCGCGGTAGTGGTCGCAAAATTGGATTAGTTAGTGAAGTGGCTCCCTTCTGGGAGTCCCCAAACCTACTGGGTTGGTATAATGGAGTAACTGGTTCTAGGTCTGGAGTACCTTTGAATTCCATTTTCTTACTAGGTCGTGTTTGGGCGTCCTCTGTCAGGCGCGCCTGAAGTTGTTCAATAAGCTGGCGGTCTAAGTCACCTTGTTGAGTGAGGGTCTCTACCCGTGCACTCAGGGTCTCTCTCCCCGAGCCTCTTGTGCCAGCATATTCGCGGAGAGCTGTGCACTTTTGCCTGCTTTGATGAGTTCCTCTCGCATAGCGTCGTACTCATCACGTTGGTCATTGAGCTGAAGCTCTGCTATGTCACGAGCAGACCTTGTTTCGCTCAGCTCGTTCTTTAGGTCACTGAGGGTTCCCTCAGTTATCTGGAGTTTAGTGTGTAACTCCTTAAAGTCAGGGTCTGCCTTTTGGAGTGTTTGGGCAAGAGTTTGTAACTCTTGGTTTTGTTTTTCAGAATTCTCCAGGACTCCTTTGGTCAGCTGGAGTTCCTGATTCAACGCCTTGTTCTCGCGTTGGAAGCGGGCGAGGTCCTGTTTCTGGACCTGGATTTTCTCGTGGCTGCGTGCCAGGAGATACTCGGCTTGTTTCTGTTGTGCGCGCATAACAATAGCCATTTGACCTAACAGCTTGGTTAGGTCCTTGTCTTTTGGCTTAGAGGTTAGCGCAATACTAATCAAGGAGCTAAGAACTGAATCTAGCTCGTTGGGGTTTGTGGTCTGAATCTCGTCCACATATTGGGGTAGCACCTGTTCTGTTAGATCATTTAGAGCTGAGTCTAAGTGATCCAGAAGCTTGATGGGACTACAAGAACCTGTGGACTGTGGATTAGACATGTTGAGAAATGGGTTTCTCAAGGTAAGTGAGTTATTGTTCGATTAAGTTTTAACTGCAAGGAGAGAGTTACTACTTGTAGAGTGTTACGAAGAAGAAGCGTAAAACTCAAGCAGACTGTAAAAGAATTTTTTTAAAATCTGAGTAAAAGTGTAAATAAAAAAATTAATGCAGGAATAAAATTAAAATTAAAATTTTATTTTATTTAAAATAAAATAAAATTCCAATTAAATTAAAATAAAAGGGGTATTAAGTCAAATAAGTCCGATTAAAAGTAATAAAAGAAGGAATTGTTGAAGTGGAAGTTTAGTATAAAGTCTACTTGTGATTGAAGTGACCTTATGCTAGTAATAAGCAGTGACTATTTAGCAATAGCCTAGTGGTATGAATGTTAATGAGGGTTGACAGTGCTGGGATGCTGCTGTGCTAATTTGTAAAATTAACAGTGCAGAATCAGTGGGTTTAATCTAACAATTCATGCAGGTAATCAGCTTTTACATTACAGCTATGACAAAATTCGTGCAGAGTTAAGTCTATTCAGAAGTAACAGCAGAGGTGTCGTAGTGCTAGTAAGCTGTTAGCGTTAGCATTCCAATTTGACAAATCCTGTGTAGATAGGAAAGTCACAAAACAAGTCTTAAATTGTTAATCAAGCCAAATTAATCAATCAATTTATATGCAAGGTTAGCATCAAAGATTTCCAAAAGCAGATGCAATGTTAATTAAAAATGTCACAATTGTTAGTTAACTCCTATTGTGCATTCAAGGTTGTTAAACACAGGCAGTTAATCTCAAAAGCAATATGGCATTTGCAAACTTGTATATTACAAGAAAAACACATGTATTAACAGAAGCAAAACAGCTTGACAGCAGTTTAGTATTCGTTAATAAAGCATAGTAATTCACTTTTTATGTTAAGTCAATCAGGCTTTTCAGTGTCAATGAAAGCTTAAATTATTCAGTTAAGTTCTTAAACTTAAATTAGTCACTATTTTGAGGAAAAGTGTAATTCCGTTGAGTGACCACCAGAGAGACGTAGAGCTCCTCTCAAAGATTTTTAGAAGTTTCGCACTTCTCTTCCACTAGGGGGTAGCAGACTTTCTGGAGTCCGTGGTTTACCACTTCTTTCCGCTAGGGGGCAGTTGGAACTACAATGAGTTTGTTTTCCGGGTGACGTCAGTGTCACGCCCCTTGCTAGACGCGGAGTGGAAATGGCTGGTTAGCTTCAGTGTGCTGAAACTTTGAGGAGTCAAGACTTCTCCACACAGCCACTTTTATAACACAGCAGCGCTCTAAAAGCGCAATTTCCAACACAGCAGTGCTGTGGATAAAACAACGTTCACAAAGCACTACACGGGCCACGTGGGCCAAGACTTTGTATATACACTTGTTGCACAATGCAAACAGGTCCTTTGGCTGTGTGTAACTGGAGTTCTGACGCGGTAGCTAATCCGTTCAGAGTTCTCCCAACCAAGTTTTTTAATTCGCCTGACACAATATGAACAGATAAATTACTTGGTTTTACAAGTTTATCTAAATAACTGGAGCATCGCAGATTATTTATTAACTTGCAGAACGCGTTATTAGACAACTTATGCTAAAATTCTAGAGCATCTTAGAATCCGCAGTTGTTAGGCCTTATAAAAATTACACGCCCTTAACGTGTCACAAATGCATTTAATCAATCCGGCTCTCTGGCCTTTGTTCACAAGCTCCACAAAGCTTCAGTCTTTCACTGAACACTTAGCAAGCTGGCAGAAATGTACGCATAATATTAACTAAGTTACAAAGCATATCTCAGAATTATCAAAACATCAGACCAGCTGGTATTTTTAAAATCTTAGACACACAAGTTCACAAGCGCTTTTTATCAAACAGCAACACAACACACGTTTCTCAACACATTGATTAGTTTTGTATAAGACATAACTTTCTTAGTTCTTCAGCGGACAGAGATTTATGTAAAAGGCCTTAAGGATGTTAACTTATTTCAGTGTTTACAAGACCGGATCTTTCCGAGCCTCACACGGGCACCAAAAATAATACTGTAGTGAATATGGTCTTGATGAATAATTAATATGAATATGAATTATGCAAATTAATAATTAATATTTTGTTTATGAAAATATTAATTTCTTTCGGGCACCACCTTAGTTTTAGCAGTTCTAAGGAAACTGATTATGTTTGATAAGTCTCAATACTGAAGGAATGAATTCTAACTCGCTTTTCAGACCAAATCTACGTAAACAATGAAACAAGAAATGTCTTTATGGGGTTTTATTAAAATTATGCAGGTTAAAATATGAATAATAACAGTGGAAAGGACATAAAGGGATAATTAGGGCAAATGATGAAAATAAAACATTGATTGGCGATGGCACAATAGTTATACCTTTGATGGAACAAGATGAGTTTAATTCTATTTTAATTTTAAGCGATTTAATCGGAGTGGTTACAGAGCAACGGGCCGTTAAATGGCTTAACAGAAAGGGGACTATTGACGGCTATTTGAAGATTGTGAAAAAGGAAAGAGGTACTGTTGGACGTAATTACACAGGTTTATAACGCCAAGCTTTCTCTTGTGTCACGTGCTCACTCACTCTTTATCCGGTGATTTGGCACCAGCAGTGCGGTTCGATCAGTCCCAAAGGTAGGCTTCGAGATTCCCGGTCGCGCTGATTTCCGCAACAGAAGGCAGCACGCGTGTCCACGCCGTTGAGCTGGTTTAAGGCGCGCCTTAGCAACAAAGCGGCGTCCTGTGATTGTCCTTGAGGGTAAAGTAAACTTTACCAGCGGCGAATAAAGTCTTTAAACTGAAGTCCGCTACAAGACGAAAATATGTCTTTTGGATTTAACAAAGACTTTCTTTCGTAGCGCCAAAAAGCCTTTCAAAACTACAAAAAGTTTCTTCCGCGAGGAAGTGATGTAACTCCGTGGATAAGAAGTTTTTCAAACAAAAATCAAATGTGTTGGATCTTCAAAAGGATAAAAATTTACGCCGCACGGTGTGTGTGCGGCTGAAAAACTTTAGAGTTGCAAGGAAAAATACGACGAAAGTTAAGCTTAAGAAAGAGCGTGAAGAAAGTTTAAGAGGTAAAAGCTTGAGCTTAAGAAGCTTGAGAGGGAACTGGAGAGAGCTAGAAGAGAGCTTGAAGAGTTTGAGAGCGATTTCCGCTTTGCCGACTCTTTTGTAAGAGACGCAAAAGGGTGTGTTTACACACGGTGAAGAGGCGTTTACTGAAAGTTTGGGATCCTGAGATAACTTTCTTGTTCCATCAATAAAGCATTTTAAACACAGTTATAAAACATATTGATTCTGTATTGTATCATAAGTGCGAGAAATGTTTTTACGAACATTTGGATATCAAACACATGTATATTCTCTTGTCATTTAGCTAAAACAAATTAATAATTCGTTTGTATTGTACCATACACTTATGCAAAGTCAAACAGAGTAACATCGTTACGCTTTCTTGTCCTGTTGGATCCTGTTAAGGGAAAAATGGTGAGGTTTGCATAGTTACGAACAATCTTTATTACACAGAAATGGAACAGAACGAAGAATTGTCTTTAATTTGAAGCAGAGTCATTACTCTGTTCAACCAAAGGAGGGCAATGTTCAATCACTTATAGAGTCCTGTAACAAAGAGACATTCCTTTCTCAGGTCTGGTGTGTTTCAATACACAAATCGTATATTTAAATGTCCATTCTGGTGCCAGGGGGTCTGGTCGGCCAGAAGATAGCGGCTACAGGTCCTTTGAAGTACTGAAAAATAAAGCTGTAAATATAATTTCACTCTTGCGTGAACTCTTTAACACAACATACGAACATCTGGGCCAGATTAGCAAGGTGCTGCTAACCAAATCTCCTCAGTTCTGGATAAACAAAAACGGCCAGGTCTTTAAAAGTTCGGAGTTGTAAATTCTGTGGTCCTCTGAGAGGTGTTGGTTCCTCCTGGTACGAGAGACACTACAAGGGGCAGGAAGTAGGTTAAGAGTGTTGCAGGATATGTAAGGGTCAACAGTCCAGAGCAATGGGGAGAGTGGAAAAGAGGTGAAGAAGCGTGTGCAGCAGGTTTGAATAAGTGGAGAAAAGTGTCCTTTTTTTTACCTTTTTGTGCAGCACTTTGTAAACGTTGTAAAAATGTGCCATGTAATTGAAGTGGATTGGATCACGCTGATCCATTGTGAATTTATCAGTTGTGTTTTGTTTTTCAGCCTGTGACAAACAACAAGACCTGAATGGCTGTGTACTTTGTGTCATTCATAATAATGAGCAACATCCTGCTGGACATGTTCATTGGGACCATGGTCGACACATTCCACGAAGTCCAGCAAAACGGAGAATTCAAAGAGGGACCTCACACAGGCAAAAATGGCCCTAACGCTGAACGGTTATTCACATCTAGGCCACTGAGCCCAGTATTTCAGTGTTTATTGTGGTTGTTAGGCTTTTTGTTGCTTTATTTTTATTTTTTACAGTGCTATATTACACCCGGTACTCGCGAGTGCGCGCGCTTGATCCACACATTGTGCACGTTCTCTCATCCTGGAGCTGCTCATGTCAGGGGTGATCATTTTCAATGTCTTAATCATGATGTTGGAACATTACAATCAGACTCGGTAATGTCAACCCACTGCCTCAGGAACATCTCTAAACTATAAGGGCATATTGATTTATTTATTTTTTTGCATGCTTAGTACATAGATAATCTCATGGATTACACTTTCTACCGTTTCTTTGCCATCCTCATCATTGACATTGTGCTCAAACTTGTGGCGTTTGGCGGACGGAGGTTTATAAAAACAAGTAAGGCACATAAATAAGCAGAAGTCTGTTTTGTCATTAGTGTCTAATGTAACCTTTAGCTGGAATCGTCTCGACCTGCTGGTGCTGGCGATGTCTCTAATCTTCGTCGTACTCACTGTGCTGAACTTGGACGACAAACTTCCCATTAATCCCAGCCTCATCCGAACCTGCAAAGTGCTCAGCCTTGCTCAGAGTAATACACACATGCAACTTTTTATTCATTTCTAAAAATTCTCATAACTTTTGGTGCGTTAATGTGGTCCTCAGAATCTCGGGATGTGTTCACATGATTTCAGGTTGTAAGTTCGGCATATTCAATCCAACAAGGAAGATGGACACTAAGACCATCGTGCTAATGTTATTTCTATTTAATTTATATGAGTTAAAAGGCCTACAGTCAATAGGGTATTAGTATCAGTTCAAGAAAAGGTATTTGTAAATTAGTTAGTACTGGACGTAAATGATTAAATATCTTTGTATATAGTCTAAGCCTGAATTTACACCGAGAACTATCTCAGAACATTGCACCCGTGAACTCATTTACGGAGACGTGCTGTACTACAGGTTATTAAGCCAGAGTTGTAGCTATTGAGCCCCAAGCCTACTCCTTCGTTACATTGTCCTACAAAATGGAACCACCTCAAGAGCAAGGTGCAACATTCACTGAACCTGACCACTCTTTTTTTAGTGAGCTTTTATTTAGACTGAGCAGAAGTTTATTTTGACACTTGGTGCCTATTTCCTGTGTTATCCCGGCTGTAGCTTGTCGCCAAACTGAAAAATAGAACTGCAGTCTATCTTGAGTGGAGCAGCGAGTCGTTCCTGTGACATGTTCAAGTTGTAGCCAGTGTAAATTGTCAGGCTGAGTTAAATAAAAGTGGTTTACACGCCGGGTGACATGACAGTGTCGCCAGGCGCTGTTTTTGAGTTGGTGTAAAATGGGGGTGAATAAACCTATATGGACAAAACTCTAGTCTTAGCTTGGTCCCGTGAGGGGTCGCGGGGGACTGGAGCCCTTTAGCTTTGGGCCTGAGGCGGGTAACACCCTGGACAATGGCCAGTGCATCGCAGGATTGATGTTTAGGCATGGACAGTGTTCATGTGCATTTTTCAAATACAGAAAGTATTCACAGCGCTTCACTTTTTATACATTTTGTTAAGTTACATCCTTATTTCAAAATGGATTAAATTCATTATTTGCCTCAAAATCCTACAAACTATAGCCCATAATGACAACATAAAAGAAGGTTTGAATTCTTTGCAAATTTATTAAAAATAAAAAACAAAAAAAGCACATGTACATAATTATTTACAGCCAAAACTTTGTTTAAGCATCGTTGGCCCTAATTACAGCCTCAAGTCTTTTTGAGTTTGATGCACAACAATGTTTGGGCAGTATCTCCCAGTCTTTTTTGCAGAACCTCTCAAGCTCAATCAGGTTGGATGGTGAGCGTCGGTGCACATCCATTTTCAGATTTCTCCAGAGATGTTCAAGGCCGGCTCTGTCTGGATCACTCAAGGATGAGTTTATAAAATTTTGAAGCAAATAATCAATTTAATCCATTTTGAAATAAGGCTGTAACATAACAAAATGTGGAAAAAGCAAAGCACTGTGAATACTTCACAGATGCACTGTATTCCCGAGGACCATATGAATGCAACATTACTACAGGTTTATAAAAATAGAGAGGGTTGTGTCAGTAAGGGCATCCTGGGTAAAAACATATGCCACTCTTAATATATGGATCTGACGCTCTACATAATGTGCCCAGGAGACAACTGGAGCGGCATTTTGATGGTAGACAAACTCAAGAACCAGCCCACATCCACAACACAAAAGAAAATTCTAGCACACAATCATAGCGTTGCCTGTGCACTGGCTCTAAAACATGTATTCCTTACGACTGTTATTGCTCCATCAATGTACATAGTGCAGCTGTAAACATTTATAGCCGATATTCCTGTGGGGAAATTCCTTATCAGCATTCTCCACCAGGAGGCATCCAGCATGTTTTTGATGTTAGTGGGGGGTTGGTGAGTACCCAAAGATAACCCACTCGAGCAAGTGGATGTTTTTAGAAAATGACTGTGGCAGAAGTGGGGCGCAATGGCTCAGTGGTAGAGCGCTTGTCCCTGGTGGTTCGATTTCCACTCTCCTCACAGTTCATACTGTCGTTGTGTCCTTGGGCAAGACACTCCAGTGGTGTTCCAGCTGTAACACTGGTGAATTGAAGCTTAATGTAAGTCGCTTTGGATAAAAGCATCAGCTAAATGAATAAATGTAAGTAAGTAACGTTCCACAATAGTTTGCAGTTGTGTAAGTTTTCTAATCAAAGTTATCAGTTCAACAACATAAACACTGCAAAAACAGCTTGAACTGCAATGATGTCATGGTATTCCACGTGCCAAGAAATGTATGGCCCTGTCCTCTTCGAGTGGTACATGTGTGAAGGATGCCCCAAAGCTGCAGTAACGCTCTCAAGTTCCTCAAGTCTGCATCAGACCTGACTTTGCTGAAAAATATTATAATCTCTTTTGCTGTGGCGTTTTGAACAGATGGGGCATTTGTTTCTGAGCCATGAAACGCACAGAGCAGCAATAAGTAACTGGCAAAAATGGAAAACATTAAAAACATATTAAGCTGATGTATAGACTGTTCTCAGTCAATTGATGGCCTATCATTCAACAAAATAATAGGATGCAACAAAACAAAAAAATTCAATCACTGATTTTTTTTAATTTATTGATTATATGTGGCTAAATGTTTGCTGATTTACTGTAACTGTATTTCCACAGCAGTGCCAGCCATGATGTTGCCTGAGAACATGTGCTTTATTACCTTTGTAATAATGGTCCAGTTCGTCCTGGTGAATCTTATTGTGGCAGCCATTCAGGCCCAAGAGAAGAGCAGGAATGTAAGT
Source organism: Neodontobutis hainanensis (assembly GCA_024349245.1). Lineage (NCBI taxonomy): Eukaryota > Metazoa > Chordata > Actinopteri > Gobiiformes > Odontobutidae > Neodontobutis > Neodontobutis hainanensis. The sequence goes on along the minus strand of JALDNG010001133.1, from coordinate 44,616 downwards.
ACAAAAGCACACATCACATCTACAAGTCAAATGTTTTTTATTATTATGTTGTATTGTGGTTTAAAAGGTCACAGAAATAACAAGGGACTTGTTTTAAGCCCTGAGTGTAGTCCACAGTCAGTCTCAAACGTTTACTTCAGGGACATATTATAGAGAGGATCGAGTTTTAAAGATCCAGCTTGTTTTGTTGAAAATTCAATTATAACTTGCATAACTAGTCTGTCTTTTATTGGAACAGGAGGTGTGTCAGAGGTAGCATTTTGACTAGGAGCAGCAAGAGTGACTAGAATCAATTATTAATGTCATTCATTCTTATATTCATTCATTTATTAATCCAATTATTAATTAATTCATTCATTCATTTATTCATTGATTCAATCATTCATTAATTTTAATAAGTTTTTTATAAATTATTTTGTACATATGTTTGTTTGTAAATATGTTTGAATAATTAAATAATTACTGTTAATAATCTCTGATCTCTAATTTTCTTCTTTAACACTGTGTTAATTTTAACCACACACCACCTACAGAGCCTAAAAATCATAAATAACAGTTTATTACATTCTTTTTGATGATTTACATCAAACAAGGAAACTAGCCGCTCTTCTAAAGACAAAGTGCATCTGCTGGGTCAGATACCTTTGACCCGACCTGCCCCATACTGCTCCAGTGGAAACGAGGCTCATGTAACTGAGTTGGAGGGATGTCCAACTCATTTTAGTTCAGGGCCACAGTCTGAGGAAAAGAGAGCAGCAAGTGGACATCTGAGATCAGTGAGCTGCAGGACAGAACAACACAAGGACTCCTTCTTTCTGACTGCCATAAGACTCTACCATTAGTCAGTTTGTGGAAGATGAAGAATTCTGCCTTAACTCATTTGAAGAGCCCTAACAAATGAATTTCCATTAAATGAAGGGGAATGTTACGTAGGCTGACGGGAAGTGGCTGGACGTTTGTGAATTAAAAGTAATAATGAGCAGAAAACAGAAGCTTCTTTTTCTAATAAATATCAAAGTGCACAATGTGCAAAAGTTGCAATGGAGGCTGGTGGAGTTCAGTCCTCTCCAGCAGCAGAACAAAAATGTTTATCACATCTGCTTAAATAACTGGGTAAAAACATTAAAACTTTTAAAAAGTTATTAACAATAACTATGTTAAAATCCTCTTTGAAAAAGCCAAGACCATAAACCATATGTAAAAACCATTACGATTTACAAACCCTAAAAACCAAAGACTTGTGCTCACTGAAACCCCTAAACCATTCAACAACCCACTTTATTTTCCCTCACATTCCCTGCCTTGGTCTGACCTGAACCTTTTAGTGTGTTCGTTTCTCTGGGGTCTTTTTGGCCAGACACCTGGACATATTAAAAGCACATTTAAAACACACTCATACTACACTACAACACTTAAAACCAAACATACCATTACACATATATATTGCACTTTTCTCGATACAAGTTCTAACTGTTTCTCCTCTTATTTATACAATCATGTGCCATGTCTTTAAGTGCAACTTTTTTGATTTTGTATAAAGTGATTTGTTCTTTAAAAGTGCTCAGTGACGTGTTCATTGCGCTGTGCATTTATACATTATGGTAACAACCTGTTACAGAGAATAATAAAGTCATTTTGAGTTTTAAATTAACAGTTATGGATCTTTAAAAAAGTCAATTTGACTTGAAACGTAGATATAAGGCATCCATGTCAGGAACACAACTTTTCAGGAACGGCAGGACTCACTGTGCAGACCCACACGAGGACTATGGTTCAAAAGGTTTAATTCAACAACACACAAGGAAACACCAAACTTGCAGAGACAACTTGGGGATACAATCCAGCACAGGACAGGGGGAAGCACACAGACTATAAAGGGAACACAATGAGACACAGGTGGAGCACATTAAGGGTGGAGCAGGCAATCACAGTGGAGGGAAAGACACAAGGGCAGGAAGTCAATCTGACATTCAGGCAGGGGTGAGACACTTCACAATAAGACACAGGAAGTTAACTACAAAACATACAACAGACACGAGGTTGGGACATGACAATCCACCCACCCAGTGTGGAACAGGTACCTCTGGTTTGTGCTTGCTCTTTCTAGTCAAACAAAACATTTACAAAATATAACACTATTGATTTGAACTTATATTGAAAACTTAAAAGGTTCTGGTGGCTCCAAATGTGAGAAGGTGGTACTTTTGCTCAATGGGTGTCCAGTTTTTAAATTTGTGACATTAAGCAAATTAAGGTCTAAGCAATTACAAAAAAGTAACAATATAAAAGAAAACACATGTATTGTTAAATATATAAATTAATAATAATAATCCATCAAAGTGTTGTAAAATAATCAAAACACTGCAAAAACAAAACTGTTTAAAGTAACATGTTACAACAGGATCTACAGGATGAAAGTTAAGTTTCTAAAAACAAACAACACAGTTCTTCAAAGGAACTTTATTTTGTTACAAACAATATGAAGAGAAGGAAAGCTCAGAAGAAGTCAGAGTGAATAAAACTGTGGAGAAGGGTTGTAAATGAGAGAATCATAGGCTGTAACTTCTCCTGCGCTCCACCAGAGACCTGCTTCAGGAGAAGGGAGGCTGGCTGCAGGGAGCCTTAGGGACATGGCAGGGCCTTTTGTCACGCTCAGCAGCCTCTGTGCAGGACCTGGTCACATTGGCCAGCAGGCCCGAAAACTGGTCCCAGGTTGGTGCTTTGTCAATGAGCTGTGACATATCCTGTTGTGTAATATTTCTGATATGTGTTTTATTCTTGTATACTTATTTAGTTATTCATTTATGCATGATGAGTTAATGTTGTGTTTTATGGTTTATAATCAAATAGGATTTATATATAATACATCTAGGAACTTATTAATGGGAAAAAGAAAACAATGTCAGAGTGTATGGTTTTAACAGGATTAGTTTAATGCACACACACAGGAAAGATCTAGTTAAAGATAAGAGACATGTGCCTGGCTCCAGAAGGGGTCAGAAAGTAACTGGGAAAAAGTTGAACAGAAAGGTAGGGGCCTTAGAAAGGAGGGGGTCCTTTGCTGATTGGAGAGGTTGTAAATTGTAAAAGCTGTCATGTGAAAAAATATAAAGGTCTAGTTTGAAGAGACAATCTTTAGTAGAGCTGGGGATAGTCTACTCGGGTCATTTTATTGTTCTTCACCTGCAGCAGCCAATCAGTGCTTCACCTGAGAGCAGACAAAGGCACACATATCTTCATGTAACAGCAAACATCAAGAATTACAGGAATGTGGTTCTTCAGCTAATTCAGCTATTCTCTTGAAGTCTCCTGTAAAAATAAAAACAGAACACACAAAAACAAACCGAGAGGAACAAAGTCAGAAAACAGAGAGCATCTCCTGTGTTTGAGAGGCTCCTGCTGCAGCTGCGTCTAAAGGCTCTGGCTGTGAAGAGACGAGAGAAGAGAAACATAATCTATCAACGATAAGTATATACTGGTGTAACTAAAACACAAGGTTTTCATTAGGCTTCTTGTTGATACTGATCTTAGTACAAACCTACAAAACCAAAAAGGCCTCTCGATGAGAACACAGAGACTCCTAAAGGCAGATATTTGAACTACAGGCACCATTGACTGAACCTGGCAGAGCTAAACATTAGATAAGTGTTTTATTCTCATCTCATTTTCTACCTCTTTGTCCCGTTAGGGGTCGCGGGTGACTGGAGCCTATCCCAGCAGCTTTGGGCCTGAGGCGGGGTACACCCTGGACACTGGCCAGTTAGTCGCAGGGCTGACATTTAGAGACAGACAGTCACAGACAACCATCCACTCTCACATTTATTCATTAGGGACACTTTAGAGTTGCCAATTAACCTGTACATGCATGTCTTTGGACGGTGGGAGGAAGCCGGAGTACCCGGAGAGAACCCACGGTAACACGTGGAGGACATGCAGACTCCTCACAGAAAGACCGGAGTCGGTCGAGAATGTTTTGAGTCGGACTCACGACCTTCTTGCTGTAAGGCAGGAGTGCTAACCACTCTGCCACGTGCACCCAGGTGTTTTATTTGTTCTGATAAAAATTGTGGCTTGTGGCTAAAGGTCTATAACTCCAGTTGGTGTAACTTTAGATGTATAATAGACACTTTATCGTCTCATGTCAAGCCTCGGTACAAACTGCAGCACTGTCACTTTGCTACTTATATCTTCCCCTTGTTTCCTTCTGTTGACTTCTCACGTTAAATGCAGAAGTGTATATTCACAGAAAAAGGCTGAGGTCATTCTATTTCTATCAGACACTTTATATTTGAAATTAAAAAGAACTTTATGAAGCATGACGATCAGCTCTGGTCGTCTTCTCGACACATTAAAAGTCATGTCCGCTGCTTCAACAATTACCAGAAGAGAAGTCTCTTTTTCTCAGAAATCTAACACGTTTCTGAACATGAACAATATAATCTCTCCTTTAACAACAAAATAGTTCATAGTTGCTCAAATCCATCTTTATTTTACTGTGCTTTTAGGGTCAAGAGTTAATAAAACATATATTTCCTTTAATCGTTACAATAATCTCTTATGTAATCTTGGTGTTTTTACTTATATATCTAATGGAGTAAACATGGGTTAAACAGGTTTATTTAACACTGAGCACACTGTATTTAGCTGTTTACAATATTTTAGTGCCACAGGTGTTGCATGATGTGTAGACAGTGACAACATCTGAAAGTCTGAAAGTAGCTGTGTGACTGTGTGAGAGGAGTTTGAAAAGGGAAGTGCCAGTCAGAATCAGAGGAAAATGAACTAAAAATAAAAGTTAAAGATATCTTCATCAAATGTAACTTCTTCTTCCTTTGCAAGGAAAATGAACTAAAATAATAGTAAACATATCTTCATAAAATGTACCCTCCTCTTCCTCTGTGTGTGCTGTAGATGAAGCCTGTAATGAGCTGGAGTTTGTCAGAGGCAGAGACAAGCGCTGGATGTGAGGATGGGACCCTCTCTGGTCTGGACTCTGGGGCTCATCTGTGAGTTTACAAAACTTTGACTTTAAACAGGTGAACATCTAAACATTTGTCAGGCTTTTGTCGAGATAAACTCTTTTATAATTCTTATTTCAGTCTTCAATGTCCTCCTCTGCAAACACACCAAAGGTAAATAACTCTCCTGTTTAATCTCTATTTAGTTTCCTGTGACATGTTGCTGTCTTTAATGTGACTGTATAGATTATTTATGGAGTTTTTGCCAGCTTAAAACACAATTGATTAAGTGCCAAAATGTTAGTGTGCTTTATCACAGAGATATCAACAGACACTGTGAGGACTTGTGTAGCACTTATCCACAGTTGTCTTTAGTCTGTTCTTAAAACGCAGGGCTTACTTTTACATCTTTGACATGAAGACTTGAGGAACTGTCAACACTACAGTAAATTATAATTCAGAGTTCTGGGTCAATCTGTGTTGGTGTTTTGAGGAAATACACTCTCGCTCTACACTGCCATCTGCTGTTGATAAATGTAATAATGTAATGATGCTTTTTGTGTTTATCATTGTATGTGTATTACTCTAAAGCAGTTAGTCATTATTTTTACTTTACTTTTGTTTACACAGGTGATCATGTGACTCTGAAGGGCCCTGAACAGTCTTTGTATCTCGGAGACTCAGTGACTCTGCTTTGTGTTCAAGATGTTCAAGGACATTTGTCTTTTTACAAAGATGAATCACTTTTGACGGAGGACACAAACCATCAGATACAACGTGCATCTAACACCACAGTTAGACTGATAATCTCTTCAGTGTCAAAATCAGATCAGGGTTTTTATAGGTGTAGGACCAAAGAGGGACGTCAGTCCACAAAGAAAGAACTGAAGGTAACAGGTCAGTATTTTAAACACATCAAACCTTTGTCACGGCCCCTCCTCTGCCTGGCAGGGGCGGTTCCTCCTGCAGGCAGAGGAGGGTCATGAGTAATTGAAGCCATCTGGGCTCAGGTATTTAAACACCTGCTAACTTTTCTCCTCTCTCAGCTCCTACATGGTATGGTTTGGTTGGTTATGGGGCTTTGCGGGGTTCTTTAGGTCTGCTCTCAGTTATTTCACACATCCATGCACCCTACATACACCTCCTATTTTGACATACTCATACCTCATTCCTTTTTCTTTGTTAAAGTTAATGGTTCTTAGTTTAATTAATAAATACTTTTAATTGGTCTACCCTTGTCTGTGTCCCCTCATTCTTTGCCACAGGCTATGAGGCCTGTGACACCTTTGAGCAGCAACAAATAAATCATAAAAACTATCACCAGTTCCAGTCTGCAGAAGTCTACATTCACCTTTGTGGTTCACTGTGTTTTTCTAATATTGTTCTCTCCTCAGCAAAGACACGCAGAGTCCAACTGAAAACATCCAGTGACACCATCCCAGAACAGAGCAGTGTGACTCTGAGCTGTGAAGTCCAGGGCTTTAAAGGAACTTATGAATGGATCAGACAGAACTCTGAGGATCAGTGGGAAAGAATAAAAGAAACCTCAGCTGGTGTCATTTTCTCAGATGGAGGTGTCTACTTCTGCAGAGGATGGGATGCATATATCGTCACATCTGAAAGTAACACTGTCACTGTTTTAGAAACTGGTGAGTACATTTATGTTTTTAAAGATAGATCTGAAATAAAAATTAGACTGTGCTCATTTTTTGAAACAAAATGAAAGAGTTTTAAGCCTAATATTGGATAAAATATTAGTATTTTTATCAACTTTCTTTTAGTGCTTTAGACAATTTTATGTGTTATATTGAATTACAGCAATTTATTTGCAAAATAAAATATTTACAGTTATTTTTTTTAATGAATATTTTTACAGTTTTATTAAATGTATGCTTATAATATAAATATTAAACAGTATTATCTCATAATATGTTATTATGATGATATATTTGTTATTTTTAAAAGTACCCACAGTGTCTCCAAACTGGTCTGAGATCTTTTCTGGAGAAAGTCTCACTCTCAGATGTGAGATTGAGGACAGAGGAAACACTGAGTGGACGTATCAGTGGAGCAGGACCGGTTCAGTCCTACATCAAACAACAAGAGAATATACAATCTCCAGAGTTACTGAGTCTGACAGTGGACACTACAGATGTAGAGGAGAAAGAGCTCCAGATCTCACAACACTGTGGAGCAGAGAGACCAGACTGGACGTACTGAGTGAGTCTGGACTACTTTATGTTCAATATCAAGTAAGTTATTTATATACATTTCCACTGTGATCCACAGAAAAGCCAAGGGCCACAGTGACTGGTGAGACAGAGCTTCAGTCTAGAGGCAGAGTGACTCTGAGCTGCTCTGTGACTCCAGCTTCATCTGGTTGGAAATATTACTGGTTCAGAGACAACACCGAGTTATTCAAAGGTTCTTCTGATCAACAACAAATAAGTGTCTCAGTGGGAGGAGTGTACGGGTGCAGAGCAGGAAGAGGAGACCCACTTTATTTCACTGAGGACAGTCAGTCCTTCTTATTTAATGCTTTTGGTGAGTTTGTCTGTAACATCTGTAAACATCACTAGAAACACATCAGTCTTTAATATCTTTAAACCTAATTTAACTCAACATTTATTCATATTGTTCCAGTCTTGTTTGTAACTGTGTTGATTCTGGTTAGTCTCTGACACATTAGTTCCATTATTACACTGACAATTTAAAAACACAATATGACAGATGAAATCTAATGACTGTTCAAACAGGTAAACTCCAGCCTGTCCTGTCTGTGTCTCCGTCATGGCTGACTCCTGGAGTCTCTGTCTCTCTGAGCTGTGGTGTTAAACAGACGTCTGCAGGATGGACCTTTTACTGGTACAAGGCTGTTCCTCATTCATCAGACTCTTACAGATATGAGCTGCTCCCAGGTCACAGTAATGGGACTGAACAGGACTCCTTCAGGGTTCAGCACCAGACCAACACAGCAGGGTTTGTGTGTAGAGCAGGACGAGGACGTCCACTGTTTTACTCTGAATACAGTCAGCCCAAGTTTGTCTGGACTAAAGGTAGGACTTTTATTCATTGCTCTTTATTCAGAGATATTTAGAAACTGTAAGTTCATGTTATTTTCATTCTTCATTTTTATGCACTTGTTGTTTTGCAGATGTTGAGTCCCCAGTGTCTCTCACAGTGAGTCCTGACAGATCACAGCACTTCACGTCTGACAAAGTCTCACTGAGCTGTGAATCCAGCTCCACTAATGGAGAGTGGAGACTGAAAGGCTTTTCTCAGAACGGCCTTTTCTTACAACAATGTAGTTCCAACTGGACAGATAAACCTAAATGTAACTTTTGCCCAAAAGAGAAAACTAATGCAGTGTTTTGGTGTGAGTCAGGATCAGGAGAACTGAGCAATGCCCTCAACATTACTTTTCACAGTAGGTTTTTTCATAATTTTTTCTTAAATAGATTAATACATTCATTACCTTCTCTGTCCTGTCTCATCTCTAACATTATTCACGCCTCCCTCTCCTCTGGATCTGTTCCCTCCTCTCTCAAAACTGTTGCTGTCACTCCTATTCTAAAAAACATGGTTTAGATCACACCAACCTTTATAACTTCTGCCTTATCTCCAATCTTCCTTTCATCGCCAAAATTCTGGAAAAAACAGTTGCTGCTCAAATTCACACCCACTTATCTTCCAGTAATCTCTAAAAAAAAAATTCAATCTGGCTTCCGTCCCCTCCACACTGAAACTGCCCTCCTTAAAATAACTAATGACCTTCTCCTCTCTGACTCTGGATCACTCTCCATCCTCCTTCTGTCACTCTAACTGCAGCCTTTGATAACATCTCACACTCCATCCTTCTGCACAGACTCTCCTCCATCAGTGTCACAGACACAACCCTCACAGACCCAAGCCTCCCATCCTGTCCCCGTCACCACAGGGGTACCTCAGGGCTCAGTACCAGGGCCCCTACTGTTCATCATCTACCTTCTCCCCCTTGGTCACATCTTCCGAAAACATCACATTAACATTAACTGCTACACTGACACCCAGCTCTACCTCTCAAACAAACCAAATTGCTCACTCTCACCCTCCTCCCTAATCAATGCCTCTCTGAAATTAAATCCTGGTTCACCACAAACGTCCTCAAACTAAACAGTGATAAAACTGAACTGCTTCTAATTGGCACTTAACAAAATCAATAACTTCTCCATTACTTTTAAAAGAGTCTGGGTGTCATCCTCGACAGCACACTCTCCTACACATCCCACATCAATAATGTCACCAGCTCTGCCTACTTTCATCTGCGCAGCATCCTCCACCTCCGCCCCTCCTCAGCCCTCACTCTACTGCTGTCCTTGTGCACAGTCTCATCACCTCCCACCTGGATTACTGCAACTCCAGGAGGGTTTTTGAAAAACCCTTCATAAATTGGTCCAGAACTCAGCCGCCTGCATCATCACACGCACCCTCCACCTCACATCACACCCGTCCTGCTACAGCGCCTCTGGCTCCCCATCAACTATCGCATTAACTATAAAATACTGCTCCTCACATTTAAAGTCATACACAACCTCACACCTCCATATCCCCGCCCGCTCCCTCTGCTCCTCCTCCTCTCACGGCTCTCAGTCCCTCCTGCCCGTCTTGTCACCATCTGGAGTTGAGCCTTCAGCCGCTCTGCTCCCAGCTTGTATTATTTTTTTATTATTTTTATTACTGTGATAATGTAATAGTACAAGTCTGACTTTTCACAGGTGATGTTGTCCTTGTGAGTCCTGTTCATCCTGTGACTGAGGGACGTCCTGTTTCTCTCGGCTGAAAACTGAACACATCTACTGCTCTTTCTTCTGTCCTTTTCTATAAAAATGGAAAACTAATCCAAAATGGAACCCAAATTGAGTTCAACATCTCTGCAGTGTCCAAGTCTGATGAGGGTTTTTATAAATGTGAAGGACAAGAACAAGGCCAAAGATCTCCAGGGATTTGGACTTCTCCAGAAAGTTGGATCTCAGTCAAATGTGAGAATGTTATATTTGTTTAGTTTGGTTTATTCACAAGAAACTATGGATTTAAAGGTTTACTACAAAGTCACTTGTAAATAGTAAAATGAGATAATTTTTTGCAGCAGGTCCAAAGGAACATAGCTCTTCATTTCTTGTCATGTTGATCATTGGACTTATCTGTGCAATAGTATTATTAATCCTGCTGCTGCTTCTGTGGCGCTGCAGAAAGTCAAACGGTAAGACTATATCAGACACAAACACTGTATTTGTTTCTGATACAAATTTTCATATAATTCACAAATCATTTTTGTTTGTTACAGTTTTGCGCTCAGTGTCTGTGAGAACCAATCAGAGCTCTGTTGAAGATCACATGACTATTAGTGATAATTACACCTCTCCTCCTAATGGTCAGTCTCAGCTTCTTATAACTTGACGAAACTAACTTATAAATACAAGAAATTGAAGTTTTATTATGATGAAAACCAAAATCTCTGAAATCAAATGTCCAAATCCAAAGAAAGGGCAAGAGTTAACACACAGTCTGTTCACAATGAAAAAATAACTATGAATTCAATTAGATGTCTTTTTTTTTTTTTTACAGATGCCAGATATTCTGAGCTGGAGTTCAAAAACATAAATAGTGAGTGTCTTTTTTGTGTTTCCTTTGATACATTAACTGTTCTAAATACAGATTTTTATTCTTTGCAGCAAAATCGTCTCCTTCAGTTGCAGAAGAACCGCTTTACTCCAATGTCAGATAAAAAACTCCATCTCTGGGTTTATTTGGATGTACAAAGATTCAGCGTCCATGTTAAAACCTCACTTTGATAAACTTATCTCTCTCCCATTACCTTGTTCAGAGGCTCTGTGTAATGTGGCCTTAAGCCAGGGCACAGCGCCCTCTTTCAGACTGTGTTGTTATGACAGTGGCACAATCTTTACAGACGTTTGTTTAAAAGTAGAGACTATGCAAGCGGAAGAAAAGAACATCTCTTCTTAAGGTTCATTTTAGTGTATTTTATATAAATACAACTCTGCTAGGGTCCAGTGTATTGGCCTATTTCTGCTCAAGGCCAGCGGCAGCATGGGGCAGATTTGTTTCTTGCCCAAAGAAACAGAACCACAAAATACAACGACCTGTAAACTTTGATTGGGTGGAAGCCTGCCTCTAAAGACAAGCCCACTGACTGATAGTTAGTGCTTTAGTGCTTGGGTGATATGTGTTTACTTTTTTTAAATCATAACAAAAAAAAACTACCCAAATGAGCCTGATTAAAAGTTTACTTTAAAAGTTTGGTGATTTTGGCCTGATAACATTCACAAGTGACACAAACAGGTTTGAATGGATACTAAATTGTAATCAGTGTGTTTGTAGAAAAGGTCAGTGAGTTTCTGGTCTCCTGACAGACCTGACTTATTTTTATATTTTTCTTTTTTTGAGTTAAAAGTTACGTAGTGCCTCTTTAAAGCATCATTAACAAGAACAAAAATCCCACAGCATCACATTGTGTCACTTTGAACCTGTCTCACAAACACTTAAATATCATACATTCATATTCAGTGTACAAATGTTTATTTTAATTAGCACAATACAAGATATATGTATTCATGTTTAACTTTTACTTTCTTTAACTTCTTATTTTTTGTACAAAGGCTTATAACTCATCATCATGAGGCTCATAGAGAAAATCCAATGTGTAATAAAGTACATTGCAGTGTGTTATTTTGCAGAAGTCAGTTTTTCAGACAAAGACTTAAATCCACAAACTAAAGCATGTGTTTGTGTCAAATCTAATGTTCATGGTTGTTGCTGTGTTGGTCTGACACAGTTCAGTTTCATTAACAGCAGCAACAGAGAGCATTTTAAAACCCTCCAAGTCTCTTTTCAAAAAAACAACAGTGATTTTTATCATTGTTATTTCCTGAATAAGTATAATATTTTAGACTCAGACAGTTTTTAGACGTTTAAAGATTTTTGCTTGGTTTTTAAGGTTTTGAAAAGGCTTGCCCCTCCACCTTTGAGGGACTTAAGGGAAAATATCAGTTTAATACAATGCAATGGTCTTTAAATGTCAATATTGTAATAATATAGTTTCTTCATGACTAAACAATAATATATTTTATCAAAAGAGTGACAATATCATCCCCAGCAGGAAACACATTATCTTCAAAACACAATATCACAGTCACAAAGTCCATTTAGACCAGGCCTTGGATAAAATGTAACATTACCTGAACTTGAACAACTATAGGACAAAAACAAAAAAACATCAACACATTTCACTTTAACTTCCCTTTGAACCAATAAGTGTCAGTGTACAGTGTTCAAGTGTTGTTTTAACACTGCTCTGTTCACAGCTCAACTCAGACAGCTTCATGTGTCGGACCAACGCAGCCGTGAATTTATAATTACAGTTGATGTTATAAACTAAAAACTAAATCTGACTATGACACGCTTCCACTTAAACCAGTGGCTCCACCAAGTGGACGGTTGGTGAAGTGCTGGAAATTAGACTCAATAAATGAATATCCAGGATTGAACAAAATAAGTGTTAGTTGAACTTAACAATGTTTAAAACTATTGTGTTTTTCTTGCTTCTCACGTCTCTTCTTACAGATCTGTAGAAAGACAGGATGAATAAATGTACAGCTCTTTTCTCTATTATTGACGACTATTTCATCTCAGACTTTTATTAACCTTGGATTAATACTTAACTACTGTGCTGTTTAAATGAATGTTTACTTCCTAGTCTGTAGTGCTAAAGTTTATTCTTGGTGTAAAGAGTAAATAAACAGACTTGTGAGTGTAACCACTTACCTTATTTCTTGTCTTTTATTAGAAAATATGAGATGTGACATTTATATATTCCAGGTTCTGTCCATCATCTGAAACAAACAAACCAAAAACACTTTTAAATGTCTTGCATTTTGAGGTTTTAAAGGTGTTTGTGGTTGTACTCTGTACAGTATCATTGTTGTTTCTTGAGCCTGTGATTGATTCATAAACACAATCATCAGCTACAGTTTGGAGAGAAATGAGAAAAGACCACACTATTACTACATATGTGAGTTTATATTTGATATTCTGTTTGTTGTTGTTGCTTTATAATAAATAAGAAGAGCTGTGAACTGACCGTGGAGAAGAGATGAGTACAGTTGCTCTTGAGTGGCTTCCCTCTGGACGTTTTGTACTTGGTCACCTCCCTGACCAGTCTCAGTAGTTCTCCTAAAACCATTGATGAACAGTACATAATTATACAAGCATTACTTTTATAGTTTTAGTAAGTATCTGACATGACCAACCTGTGGCAGCCTCTGTCTGTGAAAGGAAATGTTGCAAACTTTAATTATGTACACACTGTTTTTTATATAATATGAAAGAAAGTCAGTCCTTTTGAGTTTTTGTACCAACACAGGACAGTCAGAGGCAGGAATACGAGGAGTACAGCACCACACGCCAGAACAATCATCAGGAACACATTTACTGAAGAGATCAACTGAGCTAAAAAAAAAATGGAATAACTATTGACAGTAAATCAAGCATGAAAACACACATCAGACACATACAAAGCAAAGTATTCAGGAGTATCTCAATAATTAATAAAGCATAAAATGTCCTGGATTACAAGGCACTATGTATATTGTATTGTTCAACAGTTTTGCCCTGTTTAACTTATTGTATAGACGTTTGAGGCATTAACTTTAAAAGTTCACTACATACACTCTCCCTCCTCCAAATTTGTGCAATTATAATTATGCATAAGGCTGGATATTTTGATCATCACAAATATATTTGAATATGGAATGATTTGGGGAACAGCTCAAGCAATGCCCAAATAATCACGGGTTTAAATCAAGAAATAAAGAAAAGGAAGGAAACCTGAATAGTTGATTATAGTGACGGGTATATAAGTGGGACGGTGGACGGTGTGTCTTATATTGATGCATTGTGATACTTTTGAAAGTGGTGGCACTATTAATTGTTTTTGTTTTGTTTTGTGAACGCCTTTTATATTTGTTTAGTGTTTTCTCCTTTTGTTGTTTTGTTGTGTTGCAGCTTTAATTTAAATGTAAAAGGGAGGCAGACGATAGGTTTAGACTTCAGCCTACACTCTGTCTGTGTTTTTATAGTTGATTGGTTTTGAAACACCTCATATTTAATTTTTTTAAGTGACTAAAATAAACATGGTATGGTATTCCTGTTGCAGCTGTAACTTTCAGATCTATCTATCTTACTGTCTCTTGACACACACTGCATAAAGATGAACTAAGTGACCAATCTATTAAACATTATACAAGTGGCTGACAACACAATCTGTAATAAAGAAATGTTCAACTATTGAATGAAATTTATTTTTTAATAAACAGAAAATGATTGAATATTATGTTAAACTGACTGGAGTATTAGACACATTACTCTCTGTCTGCAGCAGCAGTAAGTAATGGAATATACTTATTGTTTACACAAAACTTTGCATAACCTTTCAATATACATTTAACAAACACAATACATATATGTTGCTTATAAATATTAATAATGCTTTATAAAAGATGAGTTAAACTAATGTAATCATGTCCCTTTTCCACCTTTACAGACTGGTCACCAACTTTAACACATTTTGCATCCTTCAAATTGTAACAACATTTTGCATGATTCATTCCCAAAGTGTTACTGTAAGTGTGCTTTTGCTGTTACAAATCCTGTAGCATGCGTCGTGTGTAAACAGCTCTGCGCCAGTTCTCTTGGGCACCCTCTTGTGTCCTTTGTACTTTAATAGGTCGCCATCAAAACGAGAATATCTCTTGGAGGTAATTGATGGCATTTTGTATTCATCTTGGCCAGAAGAGCAGCTTTTTAGCTTTTGCTGGTGTTTGCACAGGTCGTGCTTTACTTGACCGGTTTAAGCTTGAGCTTTTGTAAGAAATCCTACGATAAGAAAACCTGTATTAGTCTCACAATGGTGAAATTGCATTGCATCAGTGATACATTTGGTACAATTTCCTTTGGTTTGATGTCATCATAATTTGTGACAGTGTTTGTGTAATATTTTTGATATTATGTATATTATTTTTGTATAATTATTTAGTTATTCAATTATGCATGGTGAGTTTATGTTATGTTTTATGGGTTATACTTATGCATGGTTTGTAATCAAATAGAATGTTACATGTAATACATCTAGAAACATATTAATAGGAAAAAGAAAACATAATGTCAGAGTCTATGGTTTCAACAGGATTAGTTTAAATGCACACACACACAGGAAAGCTGAGCGGTCAGTTTCAGATAATTTTGCCACGACAATCCAGCAGGGGTCCTGAATCTTTTCTCCAAATTAAAAGAGGAGTAGATGGGACAGATCTCCAAGGCCACTCCAACATGCATCTATAGTTGCTGTCCTCGACACTTTCCCAGGACAATCAGCCACCACTTGAACCTGAACTGAATTATTGTCGGGCCAACTAAAAGGACAAAGCAATAACTACAACAATATCATTCCAAAAGATCTTTTAACTCATGGTCAAAATCCCATTATCTTACCTTCCTGTTCTGCTCATACAGCAGACAAGAGAGGACAAACTGAGCACACTCATGTTTCTTTAAGAGCACAGGTTCTTGTAAAAATAAAAATGATAATAATAATGATAATATAACAATAATAAAAGGACATATATGAATAAATTGGTTTTGAAGCCTTGCACATGTCCCTGCAGGGCTGCCTTAGCTTGAGGAGTGTGTTGTGCAGGTTTGAATCTACATTTTCACCAGCAGACACTGCCAGAAAAGACCAAAAACTACACCTAGTCTGGGGTGAATATGACACTAATGAAGGCATTTATAAACGAATAGAATAACACTCAAAATTTAAGGTAAAAACTGGATGTCAAGTTACATTACTGTAAGGAATTTATAAATAAAAAGGCCCTAAAAACAAATCTGTGGGTCTCTTTATTGTGTAATATATATATATATATATATATATATATATATATATATATATATTTAAAATTTTTGAAAGGGAGTGAATATATTAATTATATTAAAAACCTAGTACTAAGCATCGGTATAGTTTTAAATGCTGGAGTATCATTATTATAGGCTGTATCTTACATTTAGCATGTTAGATTGCATTTTGTGAAATATTAATATATTATTAATAATATATACAGTTAATCAGCACTTAACAGATGTTTCCTAAATGTATTTGCCTATAGCTTTAATGAGTATACTAAATACACAAGCCACAGTAGACCCTGCAGTTGTTTTCTGCACATTCCTAAAAGTTAATACTAGTTTTAAAGTCAGTGACTAACCAGCACCTCCTTTTGCTAAATTTAAAAGCAGGCACAAGTATAAATTTGCTGAATGTTTGCAGTCTTTAAACAATGAATCCTAAAGCTGGAGAGCCTTCACTGCCCTACCCGAATGAGCCACCTCTGGTGTTGGTCTTCAGTCAGATCAGCTGGCCCCGCAGATGGTGCCTGAAGGTGGTGGACCACTGCTGCTGGAAGTTTCTGTGCATGGTTATGGTCCTCGCGAACTGTGTGGCACTGAGCTTGTACGACCCCTGCAAAGCTGAAAGGGACTTCCTCTTAGTGGTAAGATTTATTATTCAGTCTAACAGTTTGTGTGTTGTTTATTAAAGATTCAATAGCACCATTTGTTATTGTATGGGATAGGTTATGGTTTGGAAACATATTCTACAGGCAGAACAACTTTGAGAAATTGAGAAAGTATTTTGTGAACAGGTGGCACAACATATACACAAATACACAAAAAGAAAATAAAAAAAAGCCTGTATTTACATCAAACAGATGTAACTATAGCCTGTATGTCTGACAGCACAGCTAACATCAACAGCTAATGGCAAACACTAACCAGTTTGTTAAAATTAAGCCTCCAAGTTTGGAGAAAATCTATGCATGATTCCATGGTAAACCAGATATATAGAACCACTAAGCCACCGCAGTGGCTCAATGGTAGAGCAGTTATCTTATAACCGGAAAGTTGGCGGTTCAAATCCCGCTCTGCCCTTTTCATGCTGTTGTTGTGTTCTTGGGCAGGACACTTAACCCATCTTGCCTGCAGTGAATGGCAGCCCCCATCTCTGTCTGCCCCAGGAGTGAATGGGGAGAATGGAAACAAGATGTAAAGCGATTTGGGTGCCGAGAAGGGTGCAAAAAGGTTCTATATAAGTGCATGCCATTTACCATATGGCATTAGTTGTTTTCCAAATTATTGTAATTTATTGTACATGGCCTGCTGCCTTATATTTTCCAGTTTTCAGTAACCTTAGTTTTGTATATTAAGATTAATCATAATAATCATATTCATCATATTAAGCCTTAATTTAAACCCCATTTGGATGCTATATTTCCAGTGTTAGCAAACGCTAGCTAGTCTGTTAACATGAATATTGCAAGCCTCCAAGCACAAACGCCAGACACAAACGTGTCTTTTAATGTAGGGGCTTGGTCTCCAAGTGGCGAAGCAGTTTTGAAAGCTTCATTGCTTCATTAGAAACCTGTTCAAACCCATAAGAAAAGATTTTGCTTTAACCCAGTCTCTTATTGTTTGTTTCATTTGCATTATATCTTTGACATAATTGTGCCATATATAGTGTATGTAGTCAATTTACATTTATAAATGATTTACAAAACATAATTAGCCCAACACTTTAGATGAGCTCACGCTATGGACTTTATTAACAATTAGTAGATGCTTTATAAAGTCCCATTATACTTTACAAAGGTTTTATTAAGCATATATTAACAGTTTATTAAAATGGAATTAGTTGTACTGGCGTTTGGTTAAAATTCACATTTAAAAATTTGAATTATTTACTTATTTACTAACACTTTGTTACGGCATATTAGATATCAGCTATTGAGTATGTATACATTGTTAATAAGGTGTTATTAAGGATTTATTAATGATGATTCAATTTTTATTAAGCATAGAGTATTTCAGTCTCTACTAATGCTTTGTTACGGCATAAAAGATGATGACTAGTAACACTTTATTAATGATTAGTAAACCTTTATAAATGATTAAAAAACATTTATTAATTATTTACAAATTGTTATTAGATCATCTGTTAATGCTTTGTTAAGGCTTAACAGTGTGTAGTTTATATAAAGTGTTACCGATGTTAATTTTTTCCATCAATAGACCGCTGTGTTTAACTCCACCTTTTAGTAACTGTTTCTCAATATTGCCAAGGGTTGTGTGCATATTTAGGACGATTCATTCCCCAAAGTGATCCTGACTTGTACTGCTCTTAAAGCAGCCAGGCTTTTCAGCGAGTGGCTCTTACATGGCACTTAACAGATACATGTTTTGTATGTCTTTTTGTTCCAGGGTCCTCAAACACGCAACAAGACTGAAGCTGGCCGTGGACGCTCCTAGCTTCAGTCAAACCAATCGCTTACATTATTATAATCAGTGCTGTTTTTCTATTTCTATGGAATCCTTGGTGTGCAGGTAAGATATTTCAACCACACATGAGACTGAATCTGAATGCCTCAAATAGCTTAGAACACTTAGAACACACAGATGTCTGAGTTCTCACTTTAGTTAGGAAAAGAGCTAATATAGGAGCTGCACTGCTTCTTTTAAACCTCTGGCTGTTCCACTGAAAGGTTAGGAGCTTACTGACTTCCGCAATCCACACAAATTTAGTTTTGTGTGAAGAGTTTGTGATGAGTTTAAAGTCACTCTGCATCAAGTGAAAAGACACTGCTCTAGAGCTATAGCGTCTTATGACTGACTTTTTCAGGATTAGGTGCTTGTTGTAGTCTTTTGTTGGAATGTGTAGTTTTTATTATGTCAATGTGCGTCAATGTTCAACTTTCCTGCTGAGGTTAGTGGAATCAGATGTGTCAAAACCCCGCTGATGCTCCTTTCCTAACTTGACAAGGACACTCCTGACCTCTCACTGTTGACTTTAGAACGTTGTATTCAAAGGTTAAGAAACAGTATTCGAATTCAGCCAAAGTATTTACCATATCACTGCAACCCTGTGTGCCTTGGTTGACTAGCTTTTTAAGGAGCCTTTTACAATTGTGTGGACAAAGAATTCCGTATTGTCAGAAACATCACCAACAAGACCGAATGCCTGCTGTCAAACCCTAAGCTGGCAAAGGAGAACATTCAATTTTGACAACATTTTCCAGGTATAAACGAGAAGGTTGGCGATAGCCTAAACAGATTCAAAAGTAGTAGTTGTTGAGTAGTTTTTTGTTTTCTTCCACGCCTTGATGTCACTGTTTGTGATGTACTCGAAGAATGGCTGGGTGAATATCATGTACGACGGCCTCGACGCTGTCGGAGAAGACCTTCAGGTATTATCACTAAACAAAACGAGACTTAAAACCAGAGGAGACCGAGTCATCTCTGAAAAAGAAAATCCTGTTATAAGGATTGGTGTAGATAAATAAATATAACATAACAACACTTAAAGAAATCCATGACTCAATAAAACTGATAACTATCTTTATTGTTATTAATAAATGTATTTTCTCACCGTTTAAGTAACTTATACAAAACACAACCTTAAGCAGGAATAGTATTAGTTATTATTTATATATGAAACATCTAAACATGTTATTTACACTCTTTTAAAGTTTTTGAGTCTTTGATTTATCACTTTAATTTTTTTGGGTTATATTTTAATCTATTGCTTTTATTTGGTTTACCTGCCAAGAGAGGATTTGTGGTATTGTATGAGAAGTTCTTGAGGGGCAGGAAGTAGGTTAAGAGTGTTGCAGGATATGTAAGGGTCAACAGTCCAGAGCAATGGGGAGAGTGGAAAAGAGGTGAAGAAGCGTGTGCAGCAGGTTTGAATAAGTGGAGAAAAGTGTCCTTTTTTTTTACCGTTTTGTGCAGCACTTTGTAAACGTTGTAAAAATGTGCCATGTAATTGAAGTGGATTGGATCACGCTGATCCATTGTGAATTTATCAGTTGTGTTTTGTTTTTCAGCCTGTGACAAACAACAAGACCCGGATGGCTGTGTACTTTGTGTCATTCATAATAATGAGCAACATCCTGCTGGACATGTTCATCGGGACCATGGTCGACACATTCCACGAAGTCCAGCAAAAACGGAGAATTCAAAGAGGGGACCTCACACAGGCGAAAATGGCCCTAACGCGGAACGGTTATTCACATCTAGGCCACTGAGCCCAGTATTTCAGTGTTTATTGTGGTTATTAGGCCTTTTGTTGCTTTATTTTTTACAGTGCTATATTACACCCGCTACTCGCGAGTGCGGCGCTTGATCCACACATTGTGCACGAGCCTCATCCTGGAGCTGCTCATGTCAGGGGTGATCATTTTCAATGTCTTAATCATGATGTTGGAACACTACAATCAGACTCGGTAATGTCAACCCACTGCCTCAGGAACATCTCTAAACTATAAGGGCATATTGATTTATTTATTTTTTGTTGCATGCTTAGTACATAGATAATCTCATGGATTACACTTTCTACCGTTTCTTTGCCATCCTCATCATTGACATTGTGCTCAAACTTGTGGCGTTTGGCAGACGGAGGTTTATAAAAACAAGTAAAGCACAAGTCTGTTTTGTCATTAGTGTCTAATGTAATATGTGAACCTTTAGCTAGAATCGTCTCGACCTGCTGGAGCTGGCGATGTCTCTAATCTTCGTCGTACTCACTGTGCTGAACTTGGACGACAAACTTCCCATTAATTCCAGCCTCATCCGAACCTGCAAAGTGCTCAGCCTTGCACAGAGTAATACACACATGCAACTTTTTATTCATTTCTAAAAATTCTCATAACTTTTGGTGCGTTAATGTGGTCCTCAGAATCTCGGGATGTGTTCACATGATTTCAGGTTGTAAGTTCGGCATATTCAATCCAACAAGGAAGATGGACACTAAGACCATCGTGCTAATGTTATTTCTATTTAATTTAAATGAGTTAAAAGGCCTACAGTCAATAGGGTATTAGTAGCAGTTCAAGAAAAGGTATTTGTAAATTAGTTAGTACTGGACATAAATGATTAAATATCTTTGTATATAGTCTAAGCCTGAATTTACACGAGAACTATCTCAGAACAATGCACCCGTGAACTCATTTACGGAGACGTGCTGTACTACAGGTTATTAAGCCAGAGTTGTAGCTATTGAGCCCCAAGCCTACTCCTTCGTTACATTGTCCTACAAAATGGAACCACCTCAAGAGCAAGGTGCAACATTCACTGAACCTGACCACTCTTTTTTAGTGAGCTTTTATTTAGACTGAGCAGAAGTTTATTTTGACACTTTGTGCCTATTTCCTGTGTTATCCCGGCTGTAGCTTGTCGCCAAACTGAAAAATAGAACTGCAGTCTATCTTGAGTGGAGCAGCGAGTCGTTCCTGTGAAATGTTCAAGTTGTAGCCAGTGTAAATTGTCAGGCTGAGTTAAATAAAAAGTGGTTTACACGGGTGACATGACAGTGTCGTCAGGCGCTGTTTTTGAGTTGGTGTAAAATGGGGGTGAATAAACCTATATGGACAAAACTCTAGTCTTAGCTTGGTCCCGTGAGGGGTCGCGGGGACTGGAGCCCTTTAGCTTTGGGCCTGAGGCGGGTAACACCCTGGACAATGGCCAGTGCATCGCAGGATTGATGTTTAGACATGGACAGTGTTCATGTGCATTTTCAAATACAGAAAGTATTCACAGCGCTTCACTTTTTCTACATTTTGTTAAGTTACATCCTTATTTCAAAATGGATTAAATTCATTATTTGCCTCAAAATCCTACAAACTATAGCCCATAATGACAACATAAAAGACGGTTTGAATTCTTTGCAAATTTATTAAAAATAAAAAACAAAAAAAGCACATGTACATAATTATTTACAGCCAAAACTTTGTTTAAGCATCGTTGGCCCTAATTACAGCCTCAAGTCTTTTTGAGTTTGATGCACAACAATGTTTGGGCAGTATCTCCCAGTCTTTTTTGCAAAACCTCTCAAGCTCCATCAAGTTGGATGGTGAGCGTCGGTGCACATTCATTTTCAGATTTCTCCAGAGATGTTCAAGGCTCTGTCTGGATCACTCAAGGATGAGTTTATAAAATTTTGAGGCAAATAATCAATTTAATCCATTTTTAAATAAGGCTGTAACATAACAAAATGTGGAAAAAGTGAAGCACTGTGAATACTTCACTTACAATACAGTGCAGTATGAATACTTCATACTGCACTGTATTCCCGAGGACCATATGAATGCAACATTACTACAGGTTTATAAAAATAGAGAGGGTTGTGTCAGTAAGGGCATCCTGGGTAAAAACATATGCCACTCTTAATATATGGATCTGACGCTCTACATAATGTGCTCAGGAGACAACTGGAGCGGCATTTTGATGGTAGACAAACTCAAGAACCAGCCCACATCCACAACACAAAAGAAAATTCTAGCACACAATCATAGCGTTGCCTGTGCACTGGCTCTAAAACATGTATTCCTTACGACTGTTATTGCTCCATCAATGTACATAGTGCAGCTGTAAACATTTATAGCCGATATTCCTGTGGGGAAATTCCTTATCAGCATTCTCCACCAGGGGGCATCCAGCATGTTTTTGATGTTAGTGGGGGGTTGGTGAGTACCCAAAGAAAACCCACTCGAGCAAGTGGATGTTTTTAGAAAATGACTGTGGCAGAAGTGGGGCGCAGTGGCTCAGTGGTAGAGCGCTTGTCCCTGGTGGTTCGATTCCCACTCTCCTCACTCCAGTGGTGTTCCAGCTGTAACACTGGTGAATTGAAGCTTAATGTAAGTCGCTTTGGATAAAAGCATCAGCTAAATGAATAAATGTAAATGTAAGTAAGTAACGTTCCACAATAGTTTGCAGTTGTGTAAGTTTTCTAATCAAAGTTATCAGTTCAACAACATAAACACTGCAAAAACAGCTTGAACTGCAATGATGTCATGGTATTCCACGTGCCAAGAAATGTATGGCCCTGTCCTCCGAGTGGTACATGTGTGAAGGATGCCCCAAAGCTGCAGTAACGCTCTCAAGTTCCTCAAGTCTGCATCAGACCTGACTTTGCTGAAAAATATTATATAATCTCTTTTGCTGTGGCGTTTTGAACAGATGGGGCATTTGTTTCTGAGCCATGAAACGCACAGAGCAGCAATAAGTAACTGGCAAAAATGGAAAACATTAAAAACATATTAAGCTGATGTATAGACTGTTCTCAGTCAATTGATGGCCTATCATTCAACAAAATAATAGGATGCAACAAAACACAAAAATTCAATCACTGATTTTTTTTTATTTATTGATTATATGTGGCTAAATGTTTGCTGATTTACTGTAACTGTATTTCCACAGCAGTGCCAGCCATGATGTTGCCTGAGAACATGTGCTTTATTACCTTTGTAATAATAGTCCAGTTCGTCCTGGTGAATCTTATTGTGGCAGCCATTCAGGCCCAAGAGAAGAGCAGGAATGTAAGTACAAAAGCACACATCACATCTACAAGTCAAATGTTTTTTATTATTATTATGTTGTATTGTGGTTTAAAAGGTCACAGAAATAACAAGGGACTTGTTTTAAGCCCTGAGTGTAGTCCACAGTCAGTCTCAAACGTTTACTTCAGGGACATATAATAGAGAGGATCGAGTTTTAAAGATCCAGCTTGTTTTGTTGAAAATTCAATTATAACTTGCATAACTAGTCTGTCTTTTATTGGAACAGGAGGCAGCATTTTGACTAGGAGCAGCAAGAGTGACTAGAATCAATTATTAATGTCATTCATTCTTATATTCATTCATTTATTAATCCATTCATTAATTCATTCATTCATTTATTTATTCATTGATTCAATCATTCATTCATTTTAATAAGTTTTTTATAAATTATTTTGTACATATGTTTGTTTGTAAATATGTTTGAATAATTAAATAATTACTGTTAATAATCTCTGATCTCTAATTTTCTTCTTTAACACTGTGTTAATTTTAACCACACACCACCTACAGAGCCTAAAAATCATAAATAACAGTTTATTACATTCTTTTTGATGATTTACATCAAACAAGAAAACTAGCCGCTCTTCTAAAGACAAAGTGCATCTGCTGGGTCAGATACCTTTGACCCGACCTGCCCCATACTGCTCCAGTGGAAACGAGGCTCATGTAACTGAGTTGGAGGGATGTCCAACTCATTTTAGTTCAGGGGCCACAGTCTGAGGAAAAGAGAGCAGCAAGTGGACGTCTGAGATCAGTGAGCTGCAGGACAGAACAACACAAGGACTCCTTTCTGACTGCCATAAGACTCTACCATTAGTCAGTCTGTGGAAGATGAAGAATTCTGCCTTAACTCATTTGAAGAGCCCTAACAAATGAATTTCCATTAAATGAAGGGGAATTAAAGGGGATTGTTACGTAGGCTGACGGGGAAGTGGCTGGACGTTTGTGAATTAAAAGTAATAATGAGCAGAAAACAGAAGCTTCTTTTTCCAATAAATATCAAAGTGCACAATGTGCAAAAGTTGCAATGGAGGCTGGTGGAGTTCAGTCCTCTCCAGCAGCAGAACAAAAATGTTTATCACATCCGCTTAAATGACAAAAAAACATTAAAACTCTTTAAAAAGTTATTAACAATAACGATGTTAAAATCCTCTTTGAAAAAAGCCAAAACCATAAACCATATGTAAAAACCATTACGATTTACAAACCCTAAAAACCAAAGACTTGTGCTCACTGAAGCCCCTAAACCATTCAACAACCCACTTTGTTTTCCCTCACATTCCCCTGCCTTGGTCTGACCCGGAACCTTTTAGTGTGTTCGTTTCTCTGGGGTCTTTTTGGCCAGACACCTGGACATATTAAAAGCACATTTAAAACACACTCATACTACACTACAACACTTAAAACCAAACATACCATTACACATATATATTGCACTTTTCTCGATACAAGTTCTAACTGTTTCTCCTCTTATTTATACAATCATGTGCCATGTCTTTAAGTGCAACTTTTTTGATTTTGTATAAAGTGATTTGTTCTTTAAAAGTGCTCAGTGACGTGTTCATTGCGCTGTGCATTTATACATTATGGTAACAACCTGTTACAGAGAATAATAAAGTCATTTTGAGTTTTAAATTAACAGTTATGGATCTTTAAAAAAGTCAATTTGACTTGAAACGTAGATATAAGGCATCCATGTCAGGAACACAACTTTTCAGGAACGGCAGGACTCACTGTGCAGACCCACACGAGGACTATGGTTCAAAAGGTTTAATTCAACAACACACAAGGAAACACCAAACTTGCAGAGACAACTTGGGGATACAATCCAGCACAGGACAGGGGGAAGCACACAGACTATAAAGGGAACACAATGAGACACAGGTGGAGCACATTAAGGGTGGAGCAGGCAATCACAGTGGAGGGAAAGACACAAGGGCAGGAAGTCAATCTGACATTCAGGCAGGGGTGAGACACTTCACAATAAGACACAGGAAGTTAACTACAAAACATACAACAGACACGAGGTTGGGACATGACAATCCACCCACCCAGTGTGGAACAGGTACCTCTGGTTTGTGCTTGCTCTTTCTAGTCAAACAAAACATTTACAAAATATAACACTATTGATTTGAACTTATATTGAAAACTTAAAAGGTTCTGGTGGCTCCAAATGTGAGAAGGTGGTACTTTTGCTCAATGGGTGTCCAGTTTTTAAATTTGTGACATTAAGCAAATTAAGGTCTAAGCAATTACAAAAAAGTAACAATATAAAAGAAAACACATGTATTGTTAAATATATAAATTAATAATAATAATCCATCAAAGTGTTGTAAAATAATCAAAACACTGCAAAAACAAAACTGTTTAAAGTAACATGTTACAACAGGATCTACAGGATGAAAGTTAAGTTTCTAAAAACAAACAACACAGTTCTTCAAAGGAACTTTATTTTGTTACAAACAATATGAAGAGAAGGAAAGCTCAGAAGAAGTCAGAGTGAATAAAACTGTGGAGAAGGGTTGTAAATGAGAGAATCATAGGCTGTAACTTCTCCTGCGCTCCACCAGAGACCTGCTTCAGGAGAAGGGAGGCTGGCTGCAGGGAGCCTTAGGGACATGGCAGGGCCTTTTGTCACGCTCGGCAGCCTCTGTGCAGGACCTGGTCACATTGGTCAGCAGGCCTGAAAACTGGTCCCAGCTTGGTGCTTTGTCAATGAGCTGTGACATATCCTGTTGTGTAATATTTCTGATATGTGTTTTATTCTTGTATACTTATTTAGTTATTCATTTATGCATGATGAGTTAATGTTGTGTTTTATGGTTTATAATCAAATAGGATTTATATATAATACATCTAGGAACTTATTAATGGGAAAAAGAAAACAATGTCAGAGTGTATGGTTTTAACAGGATTAGTTTAATGCACACACACAGGAAAGATCTAGTTAAAGATAAGAGACATGTGCCTGGCTCCAGAAGGGGTCAGAAAGTAACTGGGAAAAAGTTGAACAGAAAGGTAGGGGCCTTAGAAAGGAGGGGGTCCTTTGCTGATTGGAGAGGTTGTAAATTGTAAAAGCTGTCATGTGAAAAAATATAAAGGTCTAGTTTGAAGAGACAATCTTTAGTAGAGCTGGGGATAGTCTACTCGGGTCATTTTATTGTTCTTCACCTGCAGCAGCCAATCAGTGCTTCACCTGAGAGCAGACAAAGGCACACATATCTTCATGTAACAGCAAACATCAAGAATTACAGGAATGTGGTTCTTCAGCTAATTCAGCTATTCTCTTGAAGTCTCCTGTAAAAATAAAAACAGAACACACAAAAACAAACCGAGAGGAACAAAGTCAGAAAACAGAGAGCATCTCCTGTGTTTGAGAGGCTCCTGCTGCAGCTGCGTCTAAAGGCTCTGGCTGTGAAGAGACGAGAGAAGAGAAACATAATCTATCAACGATAAGTATATACTGGTGTAACTAAAACACAAGGTTTTCATTAGGCTTCTTGTTGATACTGATCTTAGTACAAACCTACAAAACCAAAAGGCCTCTCGATGAGAACACAGAGACTCCTAAAGGCAGATATTTGAACTACAGGCACCATTGACTGAACCTGGCAGAGCTAAACATTAGATAAGTGTTTTATTCTCATCTCATTTTCTACCTCTTTGTCCCGTTAGGGGTCGCGGGTGACTGGAGCCTATCCCAGCAGCTTTGGGCCTGAGGCGGGGTACACCCTGGACACTGGCCAGTTAGTCGCAGGGCTGACATTTAGAGACAGACAGTCACAGACAACCATCCACTCTCACATTTATTCATTAGGGACACTTTAGAGTTGCCAATTAACCTGTACATGCATGTCTTTGGACGGTGGGAGGAAGCCGGAGTACCCGGAGAGAACCCACGGTAACACGTGGAGGACATACAGACTCCTCACAGAAAGACCGGAGTCGGCCGAGAATGTTTTGAGTCGGACTCACGACCTTCTTGCTGTAAGGCAGGAGTGCTAACCACTCTGCCATGTGCACCCAGGTGTTTTATTTGTTCTGATAAAAATTGTGGCTTGTGGCTAAAGGTCTATAACTCCAGTTGGTGTAACTTTAGATGTATAATAGACACTTTATCGTCTCATGTCAAGCCTCGGTACAAACTGCAGCACTGTCACTTTGCTACTTATATCTTCCCCTTGTTTCCTTTTTAGCTTCTGTTGACTTCTCACGTTAAATGCAGAAGTGTATATTCACAGAAAAAGGCTGAGGTCATTCTATTTCTATCAGACACTTTATATTTGAAATTAAAAAGAACTTTATGAAGCATGATGATCAGCTCTGGTCGTCTTCTCGACACATTAAAAGTCATGTCCGCTGCTTCAACAATTACCAGAAGAGAAGTCTCTTTTTCTCAGAAATCTAACACGTTTCTGAACATGAACAATATAATCTCTCCTTTAACAACAAAATAGTTCATAGTTGCTCAAATCCATCTTTATTTTACTGTGCTTTTAGGGTCAAGAGTTAATAAAACATATATTTCCTTTAATCGTTACAATAATCTCTTATGTAATCTTGGTGTTTTTACTTATATATCTAATGGAGTAAACATGGGTTAAACAGGTTTATTTAACACTGAGCACACTGTATTTAGCTGTTTACAATATTTTAGTGCCACAGGTGTTGCATGATGTGTAGACAGTGACAACATCTGAAAGTCTGAAAGTAGCTGTGTGACTGTGTGAGGGGAGTTTGAAAAGGGAAGTGCCAGTCAGAATCAGAGGAAAATGAACTAAAAATAAAAGTTAAAGATATCTTCATCAAATGTAACTTCTTCTTCCTTTGCAAGGAAAATGAACTAAAATAATAGTAAACATATCTTCATAAAATCTACCCTCCTCTTCCTCTGTGTGTGCTGTAGATGAAGCCTGTAATGAGCTGGAGTTTGTCAGAGGCAGTGACGAGCGCTGGATGTGAGGATGGGACACTCTCTGGTCTGGACTCTGGGGCTCATCTGTGAGTTTACAAAACTTTGACTTTAAACAGGTGAACATCTAAACATTTGTCAGGCTTTTGTCGAGATAAACTCTTTTATAATTCTTATTTCAGTCTTCAATGTCCTCCTCTGCAAACACACCAAAGGTAAATAACTCTTCTGTTTAATCTTTATTTAGTTTCCTGTGACATGTTGGTGTCTTTAAAGTAATTGTACAGATTATTTATGCAGTATTTTTGCCAGCTTAAAAAAAGATTGATTATGTGCCAAAATGTCTGTGTGCTTTATCACAGAGTTGTTTACAGACACTCACATTTATATTTTTTTAATCTCTTTGTTGAACTGGATGGAGTCGTGAGGACTTGTGTAGCACTTATCCACAGTTGTCTTTAGTCTCTTCTTAAAACACAGGGCTTACTTTTACATCTTTGACATGAAGACTTGAGAAACTGTCAACACTACAGTAAATTATAATTCAGAGTCCTGGGCCAAACTGTGTTGGTGCTTTGCAGTGATTTATATGGACCAAAAGAGGTGCCAGTACTCTATTATAGTGAGTCTATACAGCGAGTCTTCTGATTTTGACCGTGTTTTTTTAGTCTCAGAGTCTGAAGCCAGGAGAGCTTATTAAGTGTTGTTCACTGTATTTGTATTTTTACAGAGCCGAGTGTTTGTGACACTCCCTCTCCGGACACGTTGAGTTGTTGACACTGACAGCCGCAAAAGCGACACATGCGCTTTTCACTAAATCTCAAGGGTGTATGGGTAATGTAGTCTCTGCTCTCGGTTGGACAAATTAGGAAGCGTGCATTGCGAGGGGTGCTCTGAAAAGCGGCAGCGCAAGAAAAGGACTAAAACCTCTATTAAAACAGATGTTCAAATGAGCGTCCCGGTACGCTAAAAGCACGTTCTGGGTGGCACTGGTGGTGAGAAATACACTCTCGCTCTACACTGCAATCTGGTGTTGATAAAAGTAATGATGTAATGATGCTTTTTGTGTTTATCATTGTATTTTTATTACTCCAAACAGTTAGTTATTATTTTTACTTTACTTTTCTTTACACAGGTGATCATGTGACTCTGAAGGGCCCTGAACAGTCTTTGTATCTCGGAGACTCAGTGACTCTGCGTTGTGTTCAAGATGTTCAAGGACATTTGTCTTTTTACAAAGATGAATCACTTTTGACGGAGGACACAAACCATCAGATACAACGTGCATCTAACACCACAATAGAACTGATAATATATTCAGTGTCAACATCAGATCAGGGTTTTTACTGGTGTGAGACCAAAGAGGGAACACAGTCCACAAAGAAAGAACTGAAGTTAACAGGTCAGTATTTTAAAATCATTAAATTTTTGACATGTTTCTGAGAGGTTTAAGACATTTTTAAGCAGCAATAAATAAATCTAAAAACTATCACCATTTCCAGTCTGCAGAAGTCTACATTCATCTTAGTGGTTCACTGTGTTTTTCTAATATTGTTCTCTCCTCAGCAAAGACACGCAGAGTCCAACTGAAAACATCCAGTGACACCATCCCAGAACAGAGCAGTGTGACTCTGAGCTGTGAAGTCCAGGGCTTTAAAGGAACTTATGAATGGTTCAAACAAAACCCAGGGGCTCAGTGGGAAAGAATGAAAGAAAACTCAGCTCGTGTCAGTGTCTCAGATGGAGGTGTCTACTTTTGCAGAGGATGGGATGTGTATTTCATCACATCTGAAAGTAATGTCACTGTTTTAGAAACTGGTGAGTACAGTTATGTTTTTAAAGATAGATCTGAAATAAAAAGTGAACTGTTAAAAACATTAACTGTGCCCTGTTTCTGAAACAAAATGAAAGAGTTTTAAGCTTAACATTGGTTAAAATATTATTAGTATTTTTTCTAACTGTATTTTAGTGCTTCACAGCATTTGTTTTTGTGTTATACTGAATTACAATTTATTTGCAAAAAAAACATTTACAGCTAGTTTTTTAATGCGTATTATGCAGTTTTATAAAATGTATTCTTATCTCATAAATATTATACAGTATTATCTCATAATATGTTATTATGATAATATATTTGTTATTTTTAAAAAGTACCCACAGTGTCTCCAAACTGGTCTGAGATCTTTTCTGGAGAAAGTCTCACTCTCAGATGTGAGATTGAGGACAGAGGAAACACTGAGTGGACGTATCAGTGGAGCAGGACTGGTTCAGTCCTACATCAAACAACAAGAGAATATACAATCTCCAGAGTTACTGAGTCTGACAGTGGACACTACAGATGTAGAGGAGAAAGAGCTCCAGATCTCACAACACTGTGGAGCAGAGAGACCAGACTGGACGTACTGAGTGAGTCTGGACTACTTTATGTTCAATATCAAGTAAGTTATTTATATACATTTCCACTGTGATCCACAGAAAAGCCAAGGGCCACAGTGACTGGTGAGACGGAGCTTCAGTCTAGAGGCAGAGTGACTCTGAGCTGCTCTGTGACTCCAGCTTCATCTGGTTGGAAATATTACTGGTTCAGAGACAACACCGAGTTATTCAAAGGTTCTTCTGATCAACAACAAATAAGTGTCTCAGTGGGAGGAGTGTACGGGTGCAGAGCAGGAAGAGGAGACCCACTTTATTTCACTGAGGACAGTCAGTCCTTCTTATTTAATGCTGTTGGTGAGTTTGTCTGTAACATCTGTAAACATCACTAGAAACACATCAGTCTTTAATATCTTTAAACCTAAATTAACTCAACATTTATTCATATTGTTCCAGTCTTGTTTGTAACTGTGTTGATTCTGGTTAGTCACACATTAGTTCCATTATTACACTGACAATTTAAAAACACAATATGACAGATGAAATCTAATGACTGTTCAAACAGGTAAAGTCCAGCCTGTCCTGTCTGTGTCTCCGTCATGGCTGACTCCTGGAGTCTCTGTCTCTCTGAGCTGTGGTGTTAAACAGCCGTCTGCAGGATGGACCTTTTACTGGTACAAGGCTGTTCCTCATTCATCAGACTCTTACAGATATGAGCTGCTCCCAGGTCACAGTAATGGGACTGAACAGGACTCCTTCAGCGTTCAGCACCAGACCAACACAGCAGGGTTTGTGTGTAGAGCAGGACGAGGGCGTCCACTGTTTTACTCTGAATACAGTCAGCCCAAGTTTGTCTGGACTAAAGGTAGGACTTTTATTCATTGCTCTTTATTCAGAGATATTTAGAAACTGTAAGTGTTTATGTTATTTTCATTCTTCATTTTTATGCACTTGTTGTTTTGCAGATGTTGAGTCCCCAGTGTCTCTCACAGTGAGTCCTGACAGATCACAGCACTTCACGTCTGACAAAGTCTCACTGAGCTGTGAATCCAGCTCCACTAATGGAGAGTGGAGACTGAAAGGCTTTTCTCAGAACGGCCTTTTCTTACAACAATGTAGTTCCAACTGGACAGATAAACCTAAATGTAACTTTTGCCCAAAAGAGAAAACTAATGCAGTGTTTTGGTGTGAGTCAGGATCAGGAGAACTGAGCAATGCTCTCAACATCACTTTTCACAGTAGGTTTTTTCAATTCTTTTTATATAATAGATTAATACATCCATCATATTATTTTTATTGGTGTGATAATGTAATAGTACAAGTCTGACTTTTCACAGGTGATGTTGTCCTTGTGAGTCCTGTTCATCCTGTGACTGAGGGACGACCTGTTTCTCTCGGCTGTAAACTGAACACATCTACTGCTCTTTCTTCTGTCCTTTTCTATAAAAATGGAAAACTAATCCAAAATGGAACCCAAACTGAGTTCAACATCTCTGCAGTGTCCAAGTCTGACGAGGGTTTTTATAAATGTGAGGCACTAGAACAAGGCCAAAGATCTCCTCGGATTTGGACTTCTTCAGAAAGTTGGATCTCAGTCAAATGTGAGTAATATTAATATTTACAGTCTAATGGTAAAACTCTGGATGAGACACTGCTTTATGAAGCTACAACACCTCAAACTTTTATTTGTTTTGGTGCTTTCAATTGTCCAGGAATGATCCAGTGCTATGAACAGTAACTGGTCAAAAACACAAACTCTGATGTTTTATGATGAGCCTGATGCTAACAGACTTACATTTATTACAGCTGTGTCCAATGGAAAAAGTTCTCCAGATCATGTGATGTTTATTGTGCGCACGTTTGTGGAACAGTGGTAATAATTGTGCTGCTGATGATTCTGCTTCACTTTGCAAAAGGTGAGACTAAAAAAACTAATATTTCACTATTTTATATTTTGTTCAGTCTGTAATATATTTGTGAGCTTTTATTTTCTTTCTTCTTCTCAGAGTCATGCTCCATCAGGTTGGTTCAGTCCTGTTTGTAACATTATAATCATACATCACGTCTTCTTTCTTGTTTTGATCCATGTTAATGACTCTTAGGACTCAGAAAACCAATCAGAGCTCTGCTGCAGGTCACATGATCAGCGACGATGAGACTCGAGACTACGTCAATGTCTCTTCTGTCAAAGGTCAGTTCAAACATTAACGACTCTCTTACTAAAAAAAAATGTAGCAAGATTCTGTAAATTCTACTTCATTCTGACAAAAGACTGTGAAACCTATACAATGCCATGTTTGTTCTGTTTTCTAGATGAAGAGTGTGTGTATGAAGAGGCAGGCCAAAGAGAAAATGGTACACTTTAAAAAACATAATAAACTGAGATCATATAAAGTGACTGTGGATAACTTTGTTGTAAAATCTCTCACAGATGTTACAAATGCTATGATTGGGATTGAACTTCAAAACATGGGTGAGTCTCTTTTTTTTGTGTCGAGAAGACGACCAGAGCTGATCGTCACACTTTCTAGTTTCATCTGAATAACTCAAGGTTTCTGAAAGAGACAGAACGACCTCTCACATTGTTGCCTTTAATGGACAGAGTAGATAAAAGCGAAACTTTGGAAAATAAAGTTTTTATGAATATGAAACAGACTCATGAATATAAGTGTCTCTGCAGGAGAGAGAAGACACAAAGAAGAGATGGAGGCTACATCAGGTTCAGCCAATGGTCCCTGTAGTTCAATCATCTTCCACTAGGGGTCGTTCTAATTCTCATTTAAAGGATTGGACAAAATGTGGGACAAAATAATCTCTGGTATTTCTTTTTTCTTTCAGGTTTGTAGAAAGATTAGTGTCGACAAGAATCTTTATGAAAACCTCTCCTGTTCAAATGTCACACCATCACTGACATTTCAAAGACAATATGTAAATGAAAATTGTTAATATATATTATATTTTGTATAATGTCTTCTCTGACCTTTGTTAATATTGAACATTGGACAATAAGTGTATGGATTTTCTTTCATGGCTATAGACTGGACACTGCCTTTACCAGCTTTACCAGAGCTTTACCAGATCATAATTATAACTCTTCATTTGTCTTTGTCACTATTTGACTGTGTTATTGTGTTATTTACAGAAACTGTATATTTCAAATTAAAATGACATTAAACAAACAATTTGTTAATATTGTTTTCATTAATTACACAGGAATTAAACAGTTATGACTAGGTATTTATATGTGACCCGTTGGATCGGCTGGTTTTCGATGAGCACAGGCCTGTAATCACCCACTACTCGAGGGTCCAACACCATTTTCTTTGTCTTTATGACATTTAGGACCAGATGGTAAAGGTCACACAAACTCACAAATCTGTCACCTTCAGAGAGATAGTCTGTGATGGGACAGTCCTTTTTTAAGAAGTGCTAGTATTACAGTATCATCTGAAAACTTGATGTCATTTTTGGGACACATGCTTTTACATTTATCAGTGAACAGTGTGAACAAGACAGATGAACTGACACAGCCTTGGACGGCTCAAGTTCTCAGAACTCTAGGTTGATGTTGATGTTCCATCTGTATCAGGGTGTTGAACTTTTGGGGCCCACCAGAGGGTCCAATTCAGACTCGTGGGATAGACATAAAACTGTGATATTTAAATGAAAGTAACTGCTATTCCTAAATTGTCCACTGGGGTCACGCTGTGCTAATCAGAGTAGAGGACATAACTCAACACTGACACCCAGAACTGAACAGCAGATGGCAGCAAAGCTCAGTGATCAAGCGTCTCCCATGGAACCTCCTAAATGATTGTTGTGTAAGGACGCGCCATACGGCAAAATACGGCGAAATACCGTGATATACCGCCGTCCACCAGAGGGCAGGCTCCAAAAGCGGACATATAATGAGAAACGCAATGGCGACTTTAGGAGTGTAAAAACATGTTTACAGCCTGGTACAAAAGATGGATCCGGTCAATAAAGCTAAGTTTTTACTACATGACAACTCTGGGAGGGGGATTTTTTTTTTTATTATTACCTCCGTTTATGCTATCTAAAAACTGTTGTTTTACTATGGAGTAAAAGCCAAAAAGCCGGATGTAACGGCCATTTTATTGCCGAATTGTAATGACAATATCAGTAAAAAGGGAACCAGTGGATTATATCCACTATATAAACAATCTATGTCAGTGATGCAGCAGTGAACATTAGCTATTACTGTTAGCACAATTGCATTACGTTAGCATCTGTTCTGTCAGAAGTATATTTACTCACCAACATTCATGACGCAAATAAAGAAGCTAAAACAGCTCTCTAATCTTTAGCTCATAATTAAAAACTGTTATTTACTCTGTACAATGTAGTAATCCTGACACAGTGGAAATCATTTTTATTCCTCACCTCTGCACATTAAGTTTAAGTGGGTCTCTGCACTTGTTTTATTTTTAGGTCAAAAGTCCCACATTTCTATAACGTTCTATGACACACTTTATCTCACTTACTCTGTGAGCTGTACTGTATCTTCAGTTCTGACAAACACAAAAACAAGTAATACAAACTTCTACAGATCAATAACTACAAAAGAGAAGTATGTAACACGTTTTTGAACAAGAACTATGTTATCTCTCCTTCAGCTTCAAGACAACAAGTTCATAGTTGCTCCATCTTTGTATCAGTGTCATTTTAGGCTCAAGAGGAAGTAAAACTTCTATTTCTTTTAGTTCTTACACGGATCTTGTCAAAGTTTGTCTCTGTATTCAATATATCTAATGGAGTAAAGATCAAGACAAGACAAGACATTTATTTTTGTATAGCTCAAGATGACAACAGCCGCCTCAAAGGGCTTAACAGACTGCACTCGACAACATCCCCTGTCCTTTGACCCACCATCAGGGTGAGGAAAAACTCCAAAAAAAAACAGAAAAAAGAGAAACCTCAGGGAGAACCACAGAAGGAGGGATTCACTCCCAGGACGGACAGGCCATGCAAGAATGTGTCCAGGACAGTTGAAAAAATACATATAAATAATAAATATATTCACAGAAAACATTTATGTTGAGTGTCCAGTGTCCACTCTGTGTGTGTGTGTAAGGTGGATGGGACCTCAGATAGGTCAGAGGGCACGCGTCCACAAAGGATTTTATAGGTTAACAAGAGAACTTTGAAATCAGCTCTAACATGAATAGGAAGCCAGTGTAATGAAGCCAGGACCGGAGTAATGTGATCAAACTTCCTGGTCTTTGTTAAAAGTCTGGCGGCTGTATTTTGGACCATTTGTAGACTGTGAGTACTTTTCCTCGGCAGTCCAGAGAATAACGAATTGCAGTAGTCCAGCCTGGATGTGACCAATTCATGAATGAGAATTTCAGCATCAGCTAAAGAGAGGCATGAGCAAAATTTTGAGATATTCCTCAAGTGAAAAAAGCCCAATTTAGTGACCTCACTAATGTGCTGCTGCAGAGATAGTGTGGGGTCAAAAATGACACTGAGGTTCCTTGCAGTTTTGCCGTGCTGCAACACACAGTTGTTGATTGAGACAGTAAGATTGTTGAACTTGTGCCGATGACTGGCAGGACCAATTAACAAGAGCTCTGTTTTATCCGCGTTCAAAAGGAGGAAGTTTTGAGACATCCATGTTTTAATTGAAACGAGGCAGGCCTCTAGACGCATGATGTCAGTAGTATTATTCGCTTTTATTGGTAGATACAGCTGTGTATCATCGGCATAACAGTGGAAGTTTACTCCATAACTTCTGATGATTTGTCCCAAAGGTGTAACATATAGTGAAAAAGTATGGGACCAAGCACAGAGCCTTGTGGCACACCAAACTTCACTGGTGGAGAAGGATTTATTAAAAGAGACAAAATAAGACCTATCACACAGATAAGATTCTAACCAAGCAAGAGCAAAGCCAGATATGCCAAAAACATCTTTAAGTCTGTTGATTAGCACTGCATGATCAATCGTATCAAATGCAGCACTGAGATCCAGCAATAACAGTAGAGCCGATGAGTCCTCGTCCATCTGAAGGAGGAGATCATTTGTCACTTTAACTAAAGTTGTTTCAGTGGAATAAGAGTCCCTAAATGCAGACTGAAACGGCTCGAGGAGGTCATTTTCCGATAGATATAGAGTAAGTTGTTTTAGCACAACTTTTTCGAGGACTTTAGATAGAAAAGATAAATTGGAGACAGGACGGAAATTATTTAGGCATCCAGGATCCAGAGTAGGTTTTTTGAGCAGGGGTTTGACCACAGCCTGTTTGAAAAGGGAAAGAACGGTGCCAGTAGACAGGGACAAGTTCATTCATCCATTCATTTTCTATCGCTTTGTCCCATTTAGGGGTCACGGGTGACTGGAGCCTATCCCAGCAGCTTTGAGCCTGAGGCGGGTACACCCTGGACAGTGGCCAGTCGCAGGGCTAACATATAGAGACAAACATTGACAAACAACCATTCTCTCTCACATTCATTCACTAGGGACACTTTAGATTTGCCAATTAACCTGTACATGCATGTCTTTGGATGGTGGGAGGAAGCCGGAGTACCCGGAGAGAACCCACGGTAACATGTGGAGGACATGCAGACTCCTCACAGAAAGACCGGAGTCGGCCGAGAATATTTGAATCGGCCGGGTTTTGAACTCACGACCTTCTTGCTGTGAGGCAGGAGTGCTAACCACTCTGCCACGTGCACCCCAAGCAGGTTTATAATGTTTAATTCCCACATAGGGCCACAGTTCTTTAAGCTGTTTTGCTGGGAGGATATCCAAGAGACACGTAGTTGCTTTACATGAAGAAAACACCTTTGTCAGCTCATCGAGGAAACAGAATCTAATACTGAGAGACGAGAGGTCAGTGGATCCAAGTGAATGGGACCCGGAGCCAAAGAAGACAAAAACAAAATATTATCCCTGATATCTTCAATTTTATGATTAAAGAAATCTAAAAAGTCTTGTGCACTAAAGGGAGAGGAGTCTTCAGTTGTTTTTGGTTGGATAAGTTTAGCAACTGTTCCAAAGAGAAACCTGGGGTTATGCCGGTTTTCTCTTATAAGAGATGAAAAATAGGTAGTCTTTGCAGTGCTGAGGGCGTGCTTATAGGTGTTTACACACAAACACCACTTTTGATAATTTAGATTGGTTTTTGACTTGCGCCATTTGCGTTCAAAACTCCTGCAGGCCTGTTTCAAAGCCCGCGTTTCCACGATATACCATGGCGTAGGTCGTCTGGTTGGTCTGGGCTTTGTCCTGAGGGGTGCCACTGAGTCGGTGATGGCTGAGAGGGTAGCATGGACCTCCTCTGTGTAGGCCTCTACTGAGTTTCCAGTTGGAGTTAGATTAGGAAGAACATCTGTCAGCCGTGTGGCAATCATTTCCATTGCAGCTGCGCTAAAATTCTGTGTAGACACTACGCATTTGTCTGAATTTGAGGGAAATGTGTAACTTATCTCGAACTCCACCAGTGAGTGATCTGAGACAGCAGATGAAAGAGAGGAGACATCTATTCCCCGAGCCAAAACAAGATCAAGATAGTTTCCACTAATGTGTGTGGGCTCATGAACAAACTGGTTGAAAGACATGGTCGCAAGCAGTGATTGAAATGCTCTGGCCAGAGGATCACACTCCTTATTTAGATGAATATTAAAGTCTCCAACTAAAAGGATTTTATCAGCATGGGTTATTAAGTCCGAGAGGAAAACTCCAAACTTGTCCAAGAAAGAAGAGTAGGGCCCCAGAGGGCGATAGATTACAGCTAAATAAAATGGCTTCCTTCCGTTTATTTGAGAAGAAATATGTTTAATGAGTAACACTTCGAAAGAGTTAAATTTCGGCTGTGATGATGGACCTGTAAAGCAAAATGCAGCTTTATAAATGGCGTGTTCCGGCAGATCACCCAAACGCAGGCACACACGTAAAGTTCACAAAAACAGGTTTATTGAAATGATCAATTTATAAATGGCGGGTTCTTCGGGGATAACGAGTGGTAGCAGGGTCCGGACCGGGTTGAGCTGGAGCGAGAACTGAAGGACTGGCGGGGTTCAGGGATGACCGAGGTGGAGCGGGAACCGGACTGGCGGTAGGACGGGAAGGATCTGAGGTGAACAGAGAAAAACAGGTAAGTACAAACATAGAACAAACTCTTGAACGCGAGACGTATTACTAACTGTAGTCAGTGTTACGATCTGGCGTCGAGGAGCAGGCTGCGGTGCTTCTTATTCCCTCTTGATTATTCACTCGGATCAGCTGGGCTTGCTCCGCCGGCGCTCCCGCACACCTGTCTCCTCTCTGCGAATCAGTAGGGGCAGGGAGCCCGGCACGGAGGCGCGACCAACTGTGTACCCCGTAAGGGGGTAGTGATGAACAGTATAGCAGATTAGTTTCCATGAACCGGTGGCTGGCCCGGCATTGTAGTCAGAAAGGTTATGGTTTCGTGGATAACTGGCCTTCTTTCTGGGGCCGCCCAGGCCTGCTGAGGGCAGACGGCCTGCATCCTACTGGACATGGTGCTGCCATTTTGTCTAGTAATATTGACAGGTGCATTCGGTGCATTTGACACAAGGAATCTCAGCAGGTCGCAGGAATTAGAGAACCTGCTAGTCATGATAGTGCGTGTGTGGAACTGGATAATGTAGAAGCTTTTAGTTGTCTGGTTAGGCCGTGTTATCCTGATGTCTACTGCCTGAATCTGTTATTTAGTCCTCAAACACATCTGAAAACTCACAGAGTCAGTGACCCAAAAGCATCCTGTCCTCATGTTATTATAACTCAGAGGCAATCTTTTAAACCAAGCAGAACTGTTAGAGCTCGACAACTTTTTCCTGTCGCTATCTCTCCACTGGACCAGCCTTCAAATGTCTGCTCTACATCAAGACTGAAGATCGGTCTCCTGAATGTGCGGTCTCTATCCTCCAAAGCACTCCTAATTAATGATCTTATTGCTTCTCATAGCTTGGATTTACTTTGTCTTTGTGAAACGTGGCTTAGGCCCAATGTTTTTCTGCCACTAAATGAAGCCTCTCCCCCTGATTATGCGTATGCACAGGTAGGTCGCATGTCGAAACTGGGTGGTGGTGTTGCAGCCATTTATAAAGCTGCATTTTGCTTTACAGGTACATCATCACAGCCGAAATTTAACTCTTTCAATGAAGTGTTACTCATTAAACATATTTCTTCTCATATAAACAGAAGGAAGCCATTTTATTTAGCTGTAATCTATCGCCCTCCGGGTCCCTACTCTTCTTTCTTGGATGAGTTTGGAGTTTTCCTCTCGGACTTAATAACCCATGCTGATAACATCCTTCTAGTTGGAGACTTTAATATTCATCTAAATAAGGAGTGTGATCCTCTGGCCAGAGCATTTCAATCACTGCTTGCGACCATGTCTTTCAACCAGTTTGTTCATGAGCCCACACACATTAGTGGAAACTATCTTGATCTTGTTTTGGCTCGGGAATAGATGTCTCCAATCTCTTTGTCTCCTCTCTTTCATCTGCTGTCTCAGATCACTCACTGGTAGAGTTCGAGATAAGTTACACATTTCCCTCAAATTCAGACAAATGCGTAGTGTCTACACGGAATTTTAGCGCAGCTGCAATGGAAATGATTGCCACACGGCTGACAGATGTTCTTCCTAATCTAACTCCAACTGGAAACTCAGTAGAGGCCTACACAGAGGAGGTCCATGCTACCCTCTCAGCCATCACCGACTCAGTGGCACCCCTCAGGACAAAGCCCAGACCAACCAGACGACCTACGCCATGGTATAATGAGGAAACGCGGGCTTTGAAACAGGCCTGCAGGAGTTTTGAACGCAAATGGCGCAAGTCAAAAACAAATCTAAATTATCAAAAGTGGTGTTTGTGTGTAAACACCTATAAGCACGCCCTCAGCACTGCAAAGACTACCTATTTTTTATCTCTTATAAGAGAAAACCGGCATAACCCCAGGTTTCTCTTTGGAACAGTTGCTAAACTTATCCAACCAAAAACAACTGAAGACTCCTCTCCCTTTAGTGCACAAGACTTTTTAGATTTCTTTAATCATAAAATTGAAGATATCAGGGATGATATTTTGTTTTTGTCTTCTTTGGCTCCGGGTCCCATTTACTTGGATCCACCGACCTCTCGTCTCTCAGTCTTAGATTCTGTTTCCCTTGATGAGCTGACAAAGGTGGTTTCTTCATGTAAAGCAACTACGTGTCTCCTGGATATCCTGCCAGCAAAACAGCTTAAAGAACTGTGGCCCTATGTGGGGCAAATTATATTAAACATTATAAACTTGTCCCTATCTACTGGCACCGTTCCTTCCCTTTTCAAACAGGCTGTGGTCAAACCCCTGCTCAAAAAACCTACTCTGGATCCTGGATGCCTAAATAATTTCCGTCCTGTCTCCAATTTACCTTTTCTATCTAAAGTCCTCGAAAAAGTTGTGCTAAAACAACTTACTCTATATCTATCAGAAAATGACCTCCTCGA
Source organism: Neodontobutis hainanensis (assembly GCA_024349245.1). NCBI lineage: Eukaryota > Metazoa > Chordata > Actinopteri > Gobiiformes > Odontobutidae > Neodontobutis > Neodontobutis hainanensis. The sequence continues at coordinate 3,398 of JALDNG010001133.1, read as the reverse complement.
GCCGTTTCAGTCTGCATTTAGGGCCTCTTATTCCACTGAAACAGCTTTAGTTAAAGTAACAAATGATCTTCTCCTTCAGATGGACGAGGACTCATCGGCTCTACTATTATTGCTGGATCTCAGTGCTGCATTTGATACGATTGATCATGCAGTGCTAATCAACAGACTTAAAGATGTTTTTGGCATCTCTGGCTCTGCTCTTTCTTGGTTAGAATCCTATCTGTGTGATAGGTCTCATTTTGTCTCTTTTAATAAATCCTTCTCCTCCACGGCACCAGTGAAATTCGTGTGCCACAAGGGTCTGTGCTCGGTCCCATACTTTTTCACTATATGTTACATCATTGGGACAAATCATCAGAAGTTATGGAGTGAACTTCCACTGTTATGCCGATGATACACAGCTGTATCTACCAATAAAAGCGAATAATACTACTGACATCATGCGTCTAGAGGCCTGCCTCGTTTCAATTAAAACATGGATGTCTCAAAACTTCCTCCATTTGAACGCGGATAAAACAGAGCTCTTGTTAATTGGTCCTGCCAGTCATCGGCACAAGTTCAACAATCTTACTGTCTCAATCAACAACTGTGTGTTGGAGCACGGCAAAACTGCAAGGAACCTCGGTGTCATTTTTGACCCCACACTATCTCTGCAGCAGCACATTAGTGAGGTCACTAAATTGGGCTTTTTTCACTTGCGGAATATCTCACAAATTCGCTCCTGCCTCTCTTTAGCTGATGCTGAAATTCTCATTCATGCATTTGTCACATCCAGGCTGGACTACTGTAATGCGTTATTCTCTGGACTGCCGAAGAAAAGTACTCACAGTCTACAAATGGTCCAAAATACAGCCGCCAGACTTTTAACAAAGACCAGGAAGTTTGATCACATTACTCCGGTCCTGGCTTCATTACACTGGCTTCCTATTCATGTTAGAGCTGATTTCAAAGTTCTCTTGTTAACCTATAAAATCCTTTGTGGACGCGCGCCCTCTTACCTATCTGACCTTATCACCTGGTATACTCCAGCTCGTACCCTTCGCTCTCAGGACGCTGGCCTCCTTCAACTTCCTCGAATAAAGAAGAAGTCTGCTGGCTACAGAGCCTTTTCTTATAGAGCCCCATTTTTGTGGAATGGGCTCCCGGTGGAAGTGCGGCGATCTGACTCTGTTGAGATTTTCAAAAGCAAACTCAAAACATACTTATTTCACCAAACGTATGGAGACTGATTGATCATAGGGTTAGGTTTACACTGGTTGTAGCTGTAGGTACACACTCAACCGCTGATATTATTATTACATCTGCCTATTTTCAGTAGTATTTAGCACTTTTGTTTTTCTCCTTTCTACCTCCTCCTAGGGTGGACGCAAACCTCTGATCTGCTGGGTGATGTGTACTGCCCCCCCCCCCGACTCTGCTCCAGTGTGAGGACCCACAGCTCATCTTTCATCTTCCTTGATAATGGCTGAGGTCCCATCCACCTTACACACACACAGACAGAGTGGACACTGGACGCTGTCAACATAAATGTTTTTGTGAATATGGTTTGTTTTTATGTATTTTTTCAACTGTCCTGGACACATTCTTGCACGGCCTGTCCGTTCTGGGTGTGGATCCCTCCTTCTGCGGTTCTCCCTGAGGTTTCTCATTTTATGGCTGGGGTTTTGAGTTTTCCTCACCCTGATGGAGGGTCTAAGGACAGGGAATGTTGTCTGGTACAGCCTAAGACTCCATAGACTACTACTCTTGCAACATGGTTTATGATGGTAATAAAAGATAAAATATAAAAAATATATATGTTATATGTTATTTATGTTACATGTGAATGCATCATCCTTTTCATTTAAAGAATATTTTAATAAAAGTTGAAATTCATTACAAGCCAAGGATTTTCTGTGAATAAAATAATTGGGGCGCAGTGGCTCAGTGGTAGAGCGGTTGTCACTTAACCGTAAGGTTGGTGGTTCAATTCCCGCTCTCCACACAGTTCATACTATATGGTCATAGTCGTTGTGTCCTTGGGCAAGACACTTAACCCACCTTGCCTCCAGTGTCACAGCTCTGGTGTATGAATGTGTGAGTATGTTTGGAGGTTGGAGAGTCCGTAGGCACAAAATGGCTGCCACGTCTCCACCACCAGTGTGTGACTGTGGAGTGAATGAATAAAGGAGTGCTTTGAGAGCCTTGAAAAGCACTTTATAAATCCAATCCATTATTATTATTATTAAAATAATGGCTTCTTTTTATAATTTTTTTTTTTTTTAAAGCGCTTTTCCACCTAGTAGGCACTCAAAGTGTTACCAGTGTTACAGCTGACCACTGGAAGCAAGGTGGGTTAAGTGCCTTGCCCAAGGACACAACGACAGATCGAACCAATTGCAACATGTTGATAATAAAGAAAGAATAAAGGAAGGGCAGTGTATCCAGTTCATAATTCTAATTATATGTGTCATCATTTTATAACCTCTCCTGTCTGCGTCATTGTGTTGTCATGTACAGACTTTAAAGTTCTTTGAGCCAAGTCTCTGTTTATATTGGGTTTTTATTATACTAGCAAAAGTAAATGTCTTGTCAGGGTCTTGTCTTTATAAAGTGTATTTATAGCTCAAAGTGAGGAGCTGAAATTATTACAAATTGCTAAAAAAAAATAAAAATTATAGTTACCTGATGTAACTACAGTTCAACGAGTGTGTGCGTAGCTCACCTACTCCCAAGCCAGCTAGGAGTCTATGATTTATAGTTAATGAGGGTGTTGTATTCTTTTTTATTTACATTTTTTATTTAAATGACCAAATAAATGTTAATTTATTTGGTATTTTTTTATGTTAAATAGAAAAAATAAAAAAATAAAAAAAGGTGCATTTGGTTTTTGTACCACCTCTGGCGTTAGCGGTACTGGTTTGGAGTGCACTGGAAGCCTGTCTCTTCCATGTGTTCGCAGGATTCATTTTCAACTTAGTTTACTTACAACAGCAAATCAGGAGGTTAGAACCAGGTAAATGAGCACACACGCGCATTACGTCACGTCCGGTGAAACAGAGCGGGAGTTTTGAATCCAAAACCTTATAGAGGTACGCAGCAAATTCAGATCATTCTGCCCATCAGGCTTTTGCTGATGCATGTATGGTTTAAAACTCCTCGCAGTCCTAAGCATCTGACATGTGACTATAAACCAAACTCTGATTGGTTAATACCCGTTAGTTCCCACAGAAACAGGCTGATGCCGAGGCTTAATCTGAAACTGGTTAAGGAGTTTTGGGGGACTGGAGCCTGTCTCAGCAACTGTGGGCCTGAGGCAGGGTACACCCTTAACAATGGCCTAACACTTACATTTACATTTAGTCATTTAGCAGACGCTTTTATCCTAAGTAACTTACAAGTTATTAACTTACAAGTTA
>JALDNG010001132.1:0-124690 GCA_024349245.1 Neodontobutis hainanensis | reverse complement strand
AGTCGTTAATTTAATTTCACTCTTGTGTGAACTCTTTAAAGCAACAAGAACACATCTGGAGAGAATTAGCAAGAAGATGTGAATTGACTTTCCTTATCTGTCCTTGGCCTGGATAAACAAGAACGGCCAGGCCTTGAAAGTTCAGAGTTGTAAAATGAGAGGTGTTGGTTCCTGGGGGGTACTGCGGGATATCACTACACCTCCAAACCCACACTTTTATCCATTTAAATCTTTTCTAGACAGATAGCCGACTACAAACTAGGGTTGTGTCCTTGGGCAAGACACTTAACCCTACTTGTCTCCAATGACCAGTGTTGGGAGTAACGCATTACAAAAGTAATGCATTACAGTAATATATTACTTTTTCCTGTAACGCAGTAGTGTAAGGCATTACAAATTATTTTTTAGTAATATTTTACTCGTTACATTTTCAGCAAAGCTTGCGTTACAAAAAAAAAAAACTTTTGCGAGATTTCATTAATGTCCCTCTTGTTGGTGTAACTTTGTAATTGCGTGACAGGAGTGGCGCGAGGCATGATTTCTGCCCCTGCTGTGCTCGCGGGTTGCGCTTGCCAGTGGAAAAGCGGCTAATGAAGATGGCAGAAGATTTACTGAACATTCACGAGGTGGACGTATGCTCCACCTCGTGAATGTTAGTCTTTAGAGGCAAAGGCCACGGTCCGAACCGAACCCGAGAGACTTTGATCTGGACCGCAAGACATTATTCATAATTACAAGCGCATTGTGTAAAACATATTTTTGAACCGGCACTTCTAGGGCAGCTAGGTCAACACTCGGGTCCTCAGGTTATTATGGGTTACGGACAGAGCAGCGGAAATTCAACATGTTTAGCGTAGCCTCATAATGCGTTAGAAACGACTAAAATCTAAAAGTTGAGCCTTGGCAAAACATAACGAAGATTCACTGCCGTTATGGACGGAGAGGGAACGCGTTTATTTTAGTTTATTCATCTCCTAAGCTCCGTGTCAGAGTCAAAGCTGAACAACAGCCCTTTATCGTCCAGTCCAGGCTGCTTTGATAATCAGAATGAATCCAGAACTGAACCAGGACTGGACAGTTTTCATGTCTGGATTAAAAGACTCAGAGGAAAGTGAGGACGTCTAATAATGTGGTGAGTTGTACATTTGTCTGTCATCTTCTCTATTGTGTTGTAAGTGTGGTACTTGACTCGTTTGTCGCATATTAGTAATAGTATTAGTAATAGCTCACGCTATTCGTTCATTTGAACCCAACACATGTTCATTTGGGAGATTAAATACAGAAAATGTGTTAAAGAAGGGTTCGAGATGAGTGACATGCTATTACAGCATTTAGGATTAATTAAAATGTTACCCCACGGGAAAACAAAGGATAAAATACAGAATACAGTGGACATTCATATCCAGATTGTTTAAGAGGCTGTAGGTGTGGAATAAATGAGACTTTACTTTAAAGAATTATATTCAAACCCATATCCTTTTATTTTAATTTTCCGGACCCCTCACTTGAGTAAAGTTAACTAAGTGGACTTCTGCTGATTTTAATTGAGGACCCCTGGCCTAAGGGTTTTTTCTTCTGTATTATCTTACTAAGCAGTTAGGTTATGTTTAGCTTGTGGACTAAAACGACTGAGGCTAAGGGGTTGGTCCTCCAAGTGCACTTTATACTTGAGAAAGCACAGCCTAAGCTATGTTCATCATGTGCACTTTGTGCATGACAGTTTGTGTTGTGAACCTCTTGAATTCAAAGAGAATAAAGTAAAACAAATGTGCATCTTGTCATGGCATTAGAGTTTACTTATGTTATGTCTAATATTAATAGACCCAAGCTATTGCCAGATAATAATTTTACCTCGACCATACTTTATACAGACTTTAATCATTTGTGATTTTGTCTGTCATTCTTTCTTGTCTTGAGCCTTCACTTTGCCAATTATATGCTTTATTGTTAGTAGCCTGATAGCCCACAGTCATTATGGAACATCAAATGTCTTCTACTGGATGTAAAATGCTCTGTATTACATTTTGTCATTTTCGAATTTTAAGTTCTACCTTATAGTTATTTTCGTGAAAGTAACTCAAAAGTAATACAGGAGTAATGTAATGTATTACAATTCTGAGACAGTAATATTGTAATGTAAAGTATTACATTTAAATAACAGTAATAAGTAATCTATAATATATTACAGTTTGGAAGTAACTTGCACAACACTGCCAATGACACAGCACTGAGATTGTTGCACTGGTGTAAGAATGCGTGAGAATGCTGGGACAACGGATGGAAATTAGCTTAAAGTGTAACTAAAGCCCTGTTCAGAGCCTAACTCCACCCACTCACAAAATTTGAAAAATGCTGAAAAAGAATGCGGAGCCCAGCAGAGACAGATGACAAACCGAGGGCGGGGCTCAGCAGGGGCGTGAACCTAGGCGGAACAGTGGCAAAGTGGTTAGCACGCCTGCCTCACAGCAAGAAGGTCCTGGGTTTGAATCCCATCCAGGACAGGGCCTTTCTGTTTGGAGTTTGCATGTTCCCCCCGTGTCTGCGTAGGTTTCCTCCGGGTACTCCGGTTTCCCATGTACAACAGTCCCCCCAAACACACATGGGGCCAGGACTCCCCTGCAATTTGTAATCTCAGTGGGACTTTCCTGGTTAAATAAAGGTTAAATAAACCGGAGACCCGCAGTGACGGATTGATTGACAGCAGCTGTCAGACTCACAAAGATGGAGACTGGAGGGACGCTGGTAGTTTTGCTACGGAACGGTCCTTCGTAGTGGAGGATTTTATTGTGCACACAGCCTTATCAATTTGTGCCGCTGGCTCAAACCGCGGTCTCAACAACTCCAGAAGTTAAAGAGCGAAGTCTTGCAGCACAAGAGAGAATGGGGCCAGTGATAAAACGTTAGCATTGTCTGGTTTAGGCTAAGGCTAGGCAAATGCTAACAAACTTTCAGAAATTGCAAACCTATGCATTTAGTTTGATTTTGGTATGATTTTAGTGGTAATAATTACACACAATACAGTGATTTCAAGTCTCCCTCGACAACTGTTAAAAAACTGTCTAAAAAGGTGCATCTGTGCACCTGCAGCTCACTGGTCTGGGACAGAATGTGTTACAGAGATATACTCAAGGTATAGTTGTGAAATGAGACCAGTGTCTATTTCAGTTTATTAATTTAATAAGTAATATGCACAAAAGACAACCCTTGCCAAATAAAATATCACAAAAAAGTAGCATCAAATGTTTTACATGTGGTAGGTAATGCACAGGTGACAGGTTGGTGAGTAGGCTGCATAACAGCCCATCCAGGCTTTAAGGCAGTAGCACTAAACCCCCGTGATACAGGCTCTATCACTTGTATTGTAAATTACATTTCTTTCTCACACTCTCTCACACTCTCTCTCACACACACACACACACACACACACACACACACACACACACACACACACACACACACACACACACACACGCCTTTGTAAATCCTGCACAGTCAGGACAGAGGCTTTTTACTTTGTGTTTGAAAGTCACGGTCAGTTGCACTTATTTGGAGCAAAGATGGTGAAATGCAAGAGCCAGTGTAAAACAGACTGATCATAACTTCACGGGCTGTTCCAAAATTTGTAAGAATCTTGAGTGTGTTGAAGATACTTCATCCTTCAAGTGCAAACTTGAAGGATGAAGTATCTTCAACAGTGAAGTGACACAGGAACAGTAACCAGGTCCTGAAAATAAAATAAACATGATTTTATTTCTTAAATTAGACCATTTTAATGACAATACAATTATATATTATCACACACCACATGTGTTCTTGTTAGAGTATTTAAAACAAGTAAAAAAAAAAAAAAAGAATACCTTATGCGGTCCATAATGCTCACTTCCATCTGGATGTTAGCTGGAGTCAGCAGTGGACACCACACCTTTTACTGTTTATTGGTGCAGAGCTAGTCCTGGGACATCTGTCCCATGACACACTCCTGTTAGGCGTTCTGGCCTGGGGGGCTGCAAAAACAAGAGTTTAACAAAATGATTTGTTATTTGTTGAGACCCAAACATCTCGGTCCACATCTCACAAAAACTGCACAATCCCTAAAAGATGCTCTGCCTTGGCACAATCTGCCTTTTCATTTCAAACCATCAAACAATGGAATCAGCTCCTGGACAGTGTGAAGTTCTAAATCTTGTACAAAGCATACATTTTTTTGTGAGATTAATGTATTTGTACATGGTGCCTGAGAAAAAGAATAAAACTAAACTAAATATAGGTTTGAGTAAAGCATCTGGACTTAGTTTTCAAGGTGAAGATGTTTTGTCTCTATTCCAAGAGACTGTCAATTCTGAGTTCAACTGGTAAGAGAGACAGTTCTTACCAGTTGATCTCAGAATTGAAAAAGTATCTTGCAATAGAGACGAAACATCTTCACCTTGAAAACTAAGTCCAGATGCTTTTACTCAAACCTTTGCTTTAAGATGTCCTGGATGACTGAGAACCTTCACAGACATAAACTAAACATACAAAAGCTTCAGTTTTCAAACTCACCTTTGCTTCTCCTGTTAGGCTTCATGTTTGACTGCAGATCTGCAACGACTGGTTCAGGCTGGCACCCACTTTCTCTGGTCATCTTAGGCAAAACAAAAGATTTGTGTTATTGTTTACAATTACAGTATTATATTAATTCATTTAGAGATTTTTTTTAAATATTTTATAAATTATATTAATTACACAAATATTCTCACAAAGCAAAGAATCTAAAGAAGACATCTAAACACAAACACTCACTGTTGCCACAGCCTACATGTTAGTGTCCTACTGGAGTCTGAGTCACTTTTCTGTGGATCTCCTTTTATTTTATTTTGACTCTAAACAATTATTACTGTACTGCATATCCTCCGTGAAGGCGCTAGTCTTTGAATCCGTGTGTACTGTCTTTGGGTTGGTCTGGTTAGCTGCAGCCTGTGGTACACTGTCTCCTCTGCAGCGCCAGTTCTGCTCGGTTCTGCTTGCCCCCAGGGGGAGACGTACAGCGATGGTGCGCGCTTTTGCGTGCAATCAAATTAGCAAAGTTGACACTAAACGCAGAAATCCAAGACAGTTTTTGAGTCTGTGTTGAGTCATAACTTACGGTGTTACACGAGTCATGAGATAATCATATTTCATAGTCCAGAGTCACGAGCCAGTGACAGGTCTTTAGTGCTAACGTTAAGTGCTGCACCTCTGCTACAGGTCCAACAGAGTGCTGTCCGAGCACGAGAAATAACTACCGTAATATAGAGTGATAGAGTAAAGCTAGATGTCAGTTTGTACTGGGCCACACGTCTCAACACTGCAGCAGCCCTCATTAGCGTGTTAGCCGGTATCAGGATTAGCTGAAGCTAACGTTTAGCATGCATTACCTAACTAGCAACATGACAAAATTGATAAATTAACTTTAGCTTTACTGGTAAGAAACATAAATTGTGTTTAAAAATATATGTTCACTCACCTCAAGACGCTGCCGCGGTGGTAGGAGTCCATGCAGGAGCAGCGTTTGGTGCCGTGTTACTTTTCAGCGAGAGCTGTTTGGAGAAGCACATATCCACCTCCATTGCGTTGGAGAAGCAATCCTGCTTAAAATACCCGCAGCAAACTCCAACTCTCAGCGGGAACACAAAGTGTTCCAGGCCAAGTGCACACAACCACTTGTGCCTAATTTCCAAGTCTGCTGGAAAGCAATGCAGTGCTGTTGCAACCAGCAACACTATGAGTACATGCTAATATAGCTAGCCTGGTGTTTTCAACGCCCGCTGCTTGGCAACAAGGTGTTTTTATACCAGGGGCATGAGCCAATGCCAAGGGTGTGGTGAGCTAGTGCCAGGGGGTGTGGGTAGTGAGCCGTTAGTCAAGCCAGTATACGTCACACATGTAAACAACTACAGTAACCACCATCCAACCTGAAGAGGGCAGCACTTAGACAGTTTTACACCATATTTTGTAAAATTAATGTACTTTATACTCAAATGTCAAAACCTTTAGTCAGATCAATGGGCAGCACTAATAAGGCCCCATTCATACAGATCATTAACTAAAAAAAGTTGTTTTAGGGTTTAGTTACTCTTTAAGGCTACAATCTGGCATGTTTACATTCATGTTGTGTCTCATGTATGTTCATTACCATGCACCCGTCCCAATCAAATAAATTAATAGTAATAATAGTAACTGGTGGAAACTGTTTAGGCTTTTATCAAATACAGCGAACAGATTAATAAAATATCAACTTAATGAGATATTTGTATCTTTTCAAACAAATTATTTCAAAGCCAACTCAAACATTTAAATTAGTATAAGCTGTATCATAAATAGAATCAACCAATGATGTGTTCAACACAGGTTTTTTAGCAGAAGTGCATTCATAAAATGTAGTTTTATTGAGCGAATAGTCTCAATACACGCGAGATCTGTACTTTGGACGAGATGATGCATTATCTGAGCCAAACTACGCTGGTCTCGTCTACAATGCAGACGAGGCGCAGTTTATCTCGACCACACCTTATGTGTCTACATTTACATACATACCACTGCATTGTCCGTCACTTTGATGCACAGGTTGCCGTCGCAGTGTCTGTATTTGAGAACCACTCGGACCTGTAGATAGACATCAACATAACGTAAGCTGACTCTGAAGCTAGTTGGCTAAGCTACTCGGGTACGGCGTGCTAAGAGCCAAGAAATAAAAAAACACTACCTTCATTGGATCTGTCAGGTATAATTTTTCTGCTGCCCGAGCGAACTCTTCCCATGTCTGGAAATAAGGCATTGTGATAATAAAACAAACCGAGACTTATGAAAAACAACCGGGATCTATCAGCCGCTAAGTTGCTAACTTCTGAAGACCGCAGCAGCGTGCGCTCAGCCAATCACTAAAGTAGACGAGGCCACGAAATCTTTCCGGCCCACCTCTTCAGAACAAAAGCATGATAAACAAAAATCGAGTTTATTGGTTACTACATGTGATTTTGGCTAGTTAGAAAATAGGTTCATAGATGGCAGAAGGCATACACATCACTTTGTTCTCCCTGTGGAGATATATATGCGTTGGAAGAAAAACAAACATGAAACATGCAAAACGATGAGACCGGAATTAATAATGGCTACGGTTAAAAATTCCACCCCTTGAGGTTAGGCTGACTTATGCAATAACAGCAACCAAAATAGATGGCGGCAGTATCACTGACGGTAAAAAAACAACAAACAAAAAAGTATACCGTCAATGGACAGTATGAGGAGAAGCACGCTTTTTAAAGCAACATTGTTCTACTTTGTATGATGTATTAACCAGTAAGACTAAAGCACACAATTTTGAATTTATACAGCCAACTGGATACCTATGAAGCAATAACATTCCATTTCATCTTCTTCCACTGATCAGAGGAAGGGTCACTGGGCAGCAGTCTAAGCAGAGACCTTTCCTCCAGCTATTCTGGGGCATTACTGAGACGCTCCCAGAGACATAGTTCCTCCAGGCTTGGAACACCTCCTCAAGGGGGCTCCAGTTCACTGAAACTCATTCCCGAGCCAAGTCAGCTGATTTCTCAGTATCTGAAAACATATTTGTTCACTTCTCACGAGATAGTAGCAAGCCCTTTCACTCAGAGTTGAAAGCCAATCTCTTAAACCACTTTCTTTAAATTAGGGTTTGGTTTCCTCTTTCATTGCACCTCATCATTAATTTCCACGTCTAAAACTACTGTTGTAAAGCACTTTGACGCAACTGCCGTAGTGATATTGGGCTAGAGGAATACAATGGAATTTAATCTATCGATGATAAAGAACACATTTCATCTTCCTGTCCTCTCCAGTGAAAAACAGACACACATAGGCTTGTCAATGCTAGATGTAACCTAGTCAGTCTATACTGGTCCCAGCTCAACATTTCAACAGGCTCTGCGGTTGTCAGGGGAAACCTGAACGTGCCGTCTCCCACAAGTTGCGTCAAATGCTGCATTTGGGTGCATTGGGAAGTTAGTAACTCGAGGTACAGCATAAAAAAGATATAAAACAATCCTATGAAAATCCTTAGAATTTTTTGGAGGTTTGAGAGAAACAATAAGTTATAATAATTTCGGCCTATAGGCTACTTACCTTAATCCGGCATATCTCTAGGCATATAGCTAGCCTACTGTGCCAATAGGCTATCAAAAACACAATTTCTTTATTACCCACGTGACTGGCCAACGTGGGCATCTTTACTTTATACTTTGTACATGTGTTTTAGCAGAACCATCCAACACAATACAAATCCTCTGTCTTTAAAAATAAGTGCTGCACCTAGTCTAGCCACGGTCCATGAACGCAGCACGTGTTGCAGCAGCAGTCAGCGGCAGCAGAGCGGTGTCCTAGCGGCACAGCTCGGCACTTCAAGTGCGTCAGAAAAACTCTATTTTCTAACAACAGCCTTGTTGCGATTTGAGAATTAACAAACCCACTAGAACATGTAGGATTCAGTAGTCTCATTTTTATATATATTTTCTTTAGTATTTATTTTTATACTTTTAATAGGATAGCCTGCACACTGTGAACACTGCTTGTAACGCCGTCGTAGTCCCATTCATTTGATCGCCTCTTGCCTTTAACCGAGCGGCGAACTTTAGTGAGAGCTACATAACTAAACAAGATCTAAAGGAGTGTGTCGAGCTTTTGGTCTGGCAACTCTTCGCCATGAGGTAAGAAGCAACTTTTTTTGATATTATGAAACCTGAACTAGCCTCAGAAACGAATGCTGAGTAGCGGTTAATGAATTCTGACAAAACAGCGCTGAGCAGATGGGAGCGTGACGACAACTAGCTGGAGACCTCTTTGCAGTAAATCTCCTTTAACGCTCGCTAATATGACCCACCATTCGTCTCTTTGAACTAGTGTCCATCTTTTTGTTGCAAATCAAAAGCGTTATTACACTGACAGTATTGTTAAACGTTTCTCTCAATGTGTTCTGCGTTCGTGGACGTGCATTGGTTTGGAATGGCGCCTGCTTTCTGCTCATTCCTGCTGTCCCCAACACCGCACAAGAGGGATTATCTTTAGTGATGGGCTGGCATTTATTTGATGCCACGTTGTGAGTGTGAGCATACACTTCATGCTGGAAGCACTGTTGGCTGCTGATCTGTCATGCCTTTCTGAGGCCAAACCAGCACCAGAAAGACAGGCACCGATCTGCTGAATAATGTTTTAGGAAAGTAGCCAAATACACAAAAATGTATAGTTTCTAATATTTCTTGTTAATTATTTTTATATAGGCTACTATCCATCCCATCTTCTTTTATAAGATCACAAACCATCTCCGATACACAAGGACACTGGGGTGCTCTAAAATACAATAATTTTATATCATGTAGTGCAATGTTATTGCCTATTCTGCAAAAAATAACTGAGGGTGGGTAGGGCTGCCCCTTTAAGAAAGCCCCTAATTTAATCCAGCTGTGGGGCTGGCTTCTTTGGCCCATCTGTGGTTAACAGTAACTTTGGTTGTTTCAAAAACTTGTGTCTTGAATGAAAGTCTCTTCCATTTCTTCTTTTTCTCAGGCTTGTCCCTTCAGGGGTTGCATTTAATTTGTTAAAGTTTTTACCCTGGCTGGCTTTCTTGATGCAACTGTCTTACTTAATCCAGGTATGAGACCGTCACAGAAGTAGCCCTGGCTTGTAAATCACAGTTTACATACATTTTAATTTGCTTTTAATGCTAGGAGCCTTATAAGCTAATTCAATTGTATGTAAACACATGTAGAATTTGATTATATTTATGTTTATTTATTTACTTACAAATTAGCCTATATTTGAAATAAATATGGGAACATTTGACATTTACTTAAAAACGGTTGGAACTGGCTTTTCGGGATGGTACTGGGACGATGATAAAAAAAGTTATTATTTTTTTCATAAAAAAATTGTGTCAAAATTATATCATGAGATCAGAGTCATCAATCAAATCATATTGTGAGTGGAGTCAATTGTTACCGCCCTACAGACAACGCAATTAGCTAATCGAGCTATAGAAAATATAACCATAATTTTTTTTGTGACTGTATTTGTGCAAATCGTCCCACATATAAGAAAGACGAACTCTGGTCTTTATTCTCTTGTTGTTGTTATTGTGATAACCTCTGGTAAACAAACAAAAGTGGACAAAATGGGGTAACTGTGCTGGGGAGATACAAGACGCATATACGTATTGTTGATTGGCTACTTGCTGCTATTGTGTGTCAAAAACCCTTCTCCTTCTTTACATTGTCTCCTTCGTTAATTGTAAAATTGATGTCATAACTAACTAACCATAACCCTATGTCCATGGCTTGTTGGGGGTGGTCATATGAACAACAGTTCATATGAATTATTAATTTATAATGATTTGTTTCCCAAAGACCTGACATTGAACAATGCAAGTGTGTTTGAGCAGGACCAGACTTTATCTGTTTGCAGGGGTTTTGAATCATATTTGTCGGATTAGACAATCTAACTGTTTTTCTCTTATCCAGTCTGTGACTTCTGACTGGAGCTATGGAGCTGGGGGGGAGTGTTCTCTCCCAGTACCTCAGGTTGATAAGTGTTAATTATGACAAAAAGTCCTGGAACAGCAGAGGCCCTCAGTGTCATAATCACTGATATTAGAGCTGATCTTTGAGAAGGTGGAGTGGGTTTGACAGAGGTGTTTTGGACTCTAGGTCTCCGTGATCCAGATCTCAGTGTTCCAGTCCTTTTCCCATTGCTACTGTGTTTGTAAAGATTCTCAGTCACCCAGGTCATCTTGAAAAATAGGCTTTTTTCTCTTGATGGGCCCTGTGATGGGCCATCGCACCGAGCCTGTGCTGCCACCGAGCCTGTGCTGCCGCTTGGGCCTGCCGCATCGCACCGAGCCTGTGCAAGGCTACTGCTTAGGCCCGATACATCGCACTGGGCCTGTGCTGCCGCTTGGGTCGGCCAGAACACGCCGAACCCGTGCTGCTGCTGGAGTCTGCAGCGCTATCTGGGCCTTGACTGCCACAAAGGTCAGCATGTATCTGTCTATTTTTCCTCTTTTCCTCTTTTTGGCTACACTATGTCCATGTGAGGTAGAAGTCAAACATGGATATCAAAGTTGTCAATCAATCAATGTTTTTTCTGTTTCTAAAGTCACTGACTGGGATCACAACTTTTTTAATGAGTTGAGTTTTAATAGAAGTCCTGCAAACTGTTTTTTTCTGGTTACAGAAAATATTCTGGCTGTGCACTCTTGTGTCTTGTATGAACCATACAACTGGTTGTTGACTTTTTACAGTAGGTCCTCCATCTGGACGAGGCACAAAAAGATAAATTTTATGCCGGTACACAATTCTGTAAAGAAAAAGTGTGGAATGTTAAATCCAACCCTGGTCCAGAACTTTCATGTTTGAGTACTCCTGATGATTTTAAAGCTAAGTGTGGCCTTGGAATTGCTCATCTTAATGTCAGAAGTCTTCTCCCTAAATTAGATTTGGTAAAAATCTGGGCTGACAGATTGAACACTGATATTCTAGTTTTGTCTGAAACATGGCTGACAAAAGCAATCACTGATAAAGACAATGCTATCCAAGGTTACAATGTTTTTCGCTGTGACCGTCCCAGAAAAGGCGGTGGTGTCGCTCTTTACGTAAGAAACAGATTTTTGGTAACTGTTCTGACATCGTTGTCTATTAGTAAAAAGTTTGAATATCTTGCTTTGAAATTAGAGCTTTATGAGGGCCATTCAATCACAGTTGTGATCTGTTACAGACCTCCTCAGCAACAAATGATGCTTTGTCCTTATTAACTGAACAACTAGCAATGTTAAACTTTAACGAGAATCTTCTTGTCGGAGATTTTAATATGGATTTGCTGACATCTGTTTCGGATAATTTTAAAGTAAATTGTGATTCTTTTAATCTCACACAGCTGATCAGTAATCCAACATGGCCAAATCTTAAACAGCCAACAAAATCTTCCATCCTTGGATCTAATTTTTACGAATGTCCCGCATAAATATACTGCTGTTGGAATATTTGCCAATGATTTAAGTGACCATTGTGTTATCACCACTGTTAGACAAACAAAAAATATTAAAAGAAGACCTCAAATTGTGTTTAAATATGATTTTTAAAATGTTTGTGAACAAGCTTTTTATCATGACTTGTGGATCTATTACTGGAAAAAGATTTTTTTTATTAATGATGTGGAACTAGCTTGGAAATATTGTATGATGTTTTGTCTGAAATTATCAACAAACATGCACCTTTTGGCAAATTTAGAGTAAAAGGTCGCAATAATCCCTTGTTTTCCTGTGAGCTGTCTGAACTTTTAAAAGAAAGAGCTCATGCTTGGGCTAAGGCCAGAAAAACAAAGTATCAGGTTGACTGGCTGAGTTTTAGACAACTCAGAAATCGCTGCACTTCCCTTATTAAAAAGAGTAAATCTGAATATTACTTGTCTAAAACCACAAGTAATCTAAATGATCCAAAACAAAATTGGAAAGTTATTAAATCATCTTATGGAAACATACAGACCAATGAACTCCCAACATGCATTGTGGAAAATTCACTTATTCTCACAGATAGATCGGAAATACTAAATTGTTTTAACAAACATTTCGTTTCATCAGGTTGTCTATATGAGACATTGAATCCAGTTACAAAAACTTTTGAACAAAAAGGGCATTCATTGCCCTCTCCATTACCTTCCTCAATCGGCTCGTTTGTTTTCAGACCAGTGACTGAGGCAGAAGTCTACAAAGCTCTCAAAGAGCTGGAAATGGACAAATCTGCAGGTCCAGACAATCTTAATCCTTTTTTTCTTAAAATGTCAAAAGATTTTATAACTGAGCCCTTGACATATCTGTTTAACTTTAGCCTTTTAAACAATGTTATCCCTATGGTCTGGAAGTCTTCTTTTGTTCTTCCTTTGTTGAAAGGAGGGGACTCGGTCGATCTTAATAACTACAGACCGATATCAAAGTTATGTATCCTGGCAAAGGTCTTTGAGAAAATTGTTGCAGAACAGCTTAAAAAAAATTATTGAGGTTCATAAAATTTTATCAATCATTCAATCTGGTTTTAGAAAACTACACAGTACAATAACTGCTGCAGTCAAAGTAGTAAATGATATCATTGAGGCTCTTGATTGTAAAAAGTTTTGTACAGTGTTGTTTATTGATTTGTCAAAGGCCTTTGACACGGTTGAAAGGCACGGTTAAAGGCATCTGGACTTCGTTTTCAAGGTGAAGACGTTTTGTCTCTATTCCAAGAGACTTTGTCAATTCTGAGACAACATAATCAACACTGTTGATTATGTCACCCTGTTAAATCGGCTTCATAAAATCGGTCTGTCTGACACTGCTGTTAGCTGGTTTTCTAACTATCTATCAGGTAGAACTCAGTCTGTACACCTAGCTAGCATGTCTTCCTCCATTCTTTCAGTAACTAAAGGAGTACCCCAGGGTTCTGTTCTGGGACCATTGCTGTTTTCTATTTATGTGAATAATCTTTGTAAAAATGTGTCAAATGCTTTTTTTCATTTTTATGCTGATAACACAGTTATTTATTGTTCCTCTCCTTCAGTGGAACAAGCCTTTGAGTTCTTGCAGCCTGCATTTGATGCTGTTCAGTCTCATCTAAATCAGCTGAGGCTAGTATTAAATGCAGACAAATCTAAAGTTATAGTCTTCTAAAATGGAAAACGGCTACCTTCTCAGCTCCCTAAAATAATAACAGCTGATGGAAAAGAAATCCAAATGGTCTCTTCTTATAAGTATTTAGGCTTTATTGTTGATGAAAATCTGTCCTTCAAACAACATATTGAGCATCTTGTACGTAAACTGAAGCTAAAGTTCAGTTTTCTTTTCAGAAACAAATCCTGTTTCTCTGTTTTTACAAGGAAACGTTTAATTTCTGCAACTTTTTTACCTTTATTGGATTACGGCGATGTCCTTTTTATGAATGCATCTGATCGTCTTTTAAAAAAGCTGGACGCTGTTTATCATTGTGCTTTACTTTTTATAACTGGTTGTGGAAATCGTGTTCATCATTGTACAGTGTAAGCTGCAGCTGAGTTTCCGTCCCTGTATGTTTGCTGGTGGTCTCATTTGCTGATTTTCATTTATAAATGTATTCTTGGGCTCCTCCCATCTTACCTCTGCTCATACATGCATAAAAACAACAACAGTATGCTCATGCGTTCTCAGAAGAACACACTGATGGTAGTTCCCAGAGTCAGAACGGAGTTGGGTAAGGCAGCATTTCAGTACACTGCCCCCTGTGCATGGAATGAACTGCAAAAGGACTTAAATCTATCCGAACTTGTGACTTCGGGAGAATTTAAGTCTATTCTAAAGAAGCGCGAACTAGATGAGCTTGGAAAATGTAACTGTTTTTAAACTTGTACACATTGACTGTAAATATCATTTGTTTTGTTGATGTCATGTATGTTTTTTAAATTGTATTTAAATGCTGTTGTCTTGGCCAGGTCACTCTTGAAAAAGAGATTTTTAATCTCAATGAGTTTTTATCTAGTTAAATAAAGGTTAAATAAAAAATAAATAGGTATTGGCTGATGTGCAGAAGTGGTTACTCCTGGGTGGTACTGGGGTTGATGTTTGTAGGGATGATGATACAACTTGGGACCTGGCCATGTTAGGTGTAAGAAGTACCATTTTAATTCCAGATTCGACCAAAATTTCTGGAAATCCCATTAGTAAATCGGGGATGGGACAGAGACAGTGATGCACTTCAGTTCAGTTCACTTTATTAGCCATTTGCAGTTTAAAACCACATTGGAATAAAATGTGCAAGAAGCTCAAAGTACAATGTCAGACAAATAAAAGACATAACATAAAACAGACAAGCAGATGCCACTTAAAAGCTCAAAAGTAAAATGCTGTACAATAAAAAACACACATAAATATATAAATATAAAGTGCCTAAATTAAAGTGCTTTGTTTAAAATGATTACAGCTTGGGGAAAGAAACTGTTTAAATGGCGATCTGTAGAACATTTGACCGAGCGATACCTTCTCCCTGAGGGAAGCATCTCAAAGAAGGTCCCTGCAGGAATTACTTGAGGCATCATTAACAAGTTTTAAAGCTCGAATTCAAGAGTATAGCTTTATATGTAACCTCCAGGAGCGGCAAAGTGCAGCCAATGATCCTGCTGGCTGAGCGAACCACTTTGTTCAAAGCCTTTTTCTCTTTCAAGGTGAGATTACCAAACCACAAAGTAATACAACTAGTTAGAACACTCTTGTCAGGGAATCAATACACAAAACAGTGTAGAGACAATCAGATTTCTCTAGAGATCAACCTTCAACCAATTGTGAATTAAATAATTAGTCAGACTCCACTTAAGTTTTTACATGCATGGGGAGAACTTTTTATATGAAACTGCTCGTTTCATCTCTGTAGTGATCTGCTCTCTCTACAGAATCTCCGACTGGCCAATTGTTCCCCCCTGCCTTTTATTGAAACTCAAACACACTCTGCCTCCCCCAAACCGCACAGGGCGGGTTTTGGCAGTTAGTTACAAAAACCAGTACATTTTAGGAGTTATCTCTCTGCACCTTGTCTAAACACAGGAACTGTGAGTTAAGATAAACACTTGGGCTTGGCATGTCCTGCTGGGTGCAGCTACATGACAGTTACAGCACTTCCTGTTATTGATTACACACACACAATATTAATGACCCTTTCTTAGCAAAGGCTTGTTGGCAATTTGACAACTTTTCTTACTGAAAAACTCTAACAACTCTCAATTACACAATAGTAAAAATTCAAAAGGATCTTAGTATTTTGAGTAAACTCTTGAAGCTTATGTAAAAAGAAGAGGCGCTGTCTCGCTTTCTTAGCAATGCTAGTCGTATTAGAGCTTCAGTTCAAGTCATGAGAAAGAATCACATCAGAATCATAGATGGTAATAGGCAACTGATTCCTATTGTGACAAAAATGAATAACAAATTCACACGTTTTCAGAAGCAAGTTTCATCATTTGAACTAATCAGCCCAATGATAGTTGTATCATCAGTATATTTGATTATCACATTATTATCATAGGATGTTACAAGGTCATGAGTATACAGTGTGAACAATAGGGGGCTCAAGATACACCCTTGTGGTGAACCAGTGCTAACATACAACTCATCTGAAATACAGCCATTAATTTTGACCCTTTGTGGTCGACAAGTGAGGAAATTTAAAATCCATTTACAAATGGCATCATCGAGTCCAAGACATTTCAATTTGTGAACCAGCTTTGTTGGGACCATTGTGTTAAAAGCTGAACTATAGTCTATAAATAACATTCTAGCATAAGATTTATGTGCATCAAGATGCTTATAGACAGCGTTCAAAGCAAAGGAAATGGCATCCTCAACACTTCTGTTTTTCCTGTATGCAAACTGTAGTGGGTCCACAGACATAGGGATTTGATCTCTAACAAAGTCCAACACCAACTGCTCAAAGGTTTACATCAAGACAGATGTGAGGGCCACTGGCCGATAGTCATTCAAACACGTCACCGGTGTCTTCTTGGGCACTGTAATTATGATTGATCTTTTAAAACTAACTGGAACAGTGCACTTCCCAAGTGACATGTTAAAGAGATCAGTCAGAACAGGAGCAAGTTGCTCGGAGAACAGTTTAAGGACACGAGGAGGAATACAATCCGGACCAGGTGCCTTCCTAACCTTCGTCTTGGATAAGATCATCTGTACATCCTCCTGAATGATGGTAAAATTCTGCTCATTACAAGCCGAAAAAACAACAGGTTCAACATATCCAGTTTCAAAACGACAATAAAACTCATTTAACTCGTTTAGCAAGGATGGATCAACATTAATGATAATTCTCCTTTAGGTTTCCAAGCGATGATAGAATTTAACCCTTGCCACATCCGTCGAGGGTCCGCTCGTGAAATGTCCTCTGTCTTAGTTCCATAGACTCGTTTAGCAGCTTTAATAGACCGCTCCACAGAGTATCTGGACAATTTATAAACAACAGCATCATCAGATTTAAAAGCCACAGCCTATTTACATCGGCATTAAACCGCGGGTTCTGACTAGCATGTTTTATTCCCTTTTTTGGAACACAGCAATCAATGCAGAAGTCAATATACCCAGTCACTGCATCACAATACTCAATTTTCTGAATGGAACACAGACCAATCAGTAGCATCAAAGCATCCCTGTAATTTCATTTCACTCTCCTTTGTCCAGCACTGAACAATACATGATGAAGGGTTTGATTGTTTACTCCTCTGTATGTATGTAGGAAGAAGTAACACAGAAGAGTGATCTGATTTTCCAAAAGCTGGTCTAAGACTGGATTGATAAGCAGATTTTACGTTACTGTAACAGTGGTCCAGGATATGTGCTCCCCTAGTTGGATGTTTAACATGCTGATAGTATTTGGGAAAGACAGTTTTAAAATTACTCTTATTAAAATCACCAGCTACCATAGCCAACGGCATTAACATGGGAGTTCTCAAATTTGTACAATGTCACTTAATTCACTCAAGGCAACAGAAATGTCCGCCGGCGGATGTATATAAACGCCACACAGGAACATTACCGAAAACTCCCATTGGAGATCAGAAGGGCAGCATTTCAAAATAAGACATTCCAAGTTAACGTTGCAAGTTTTTTTCACGTTGACACAATCCGTGCACCTAAGTTTGTTAAATAAAAAGCACACACCTCCACCCTTCGAGTTCCCGGTGTGCTCCTTCACCCTGTCCGAGCGGTGGACAGAGAAGTCCGGCGGCTGGAAAGAAGAATCCGGCACGCCTCGGTGTAACCACGTCTCTGTCAGGCAAAACACGGAGCAGTCCTGGGCCTCACGCTGGGCCTTAATACGACTCAGCAGGTCGTCTGTCTTATTTGGCAATGACTGAACATTTGCCAGGTAGATGGACAACAGCGGGATCTTCGACTGGCGGCTGCACAGTTTCACAAGCTACCCCCCTCGCTTCCCTCGGTGTCTGCGCTTCCGCTGCTGGTAGCCTGTAGTGTCCCCGCCAGGGTTCAAATTTATGGCGTTTGTAGCGATACCTCCGCCTGGTCCTTTCTATCTGCTCCGACCTTCGCGACCCGACTGGGGTGGGGCACACATCAAAATCCGCACACCTCAGACCAGTATTGACAAATGACAATCCACAAACTTCCTCACGAATCCTCAACGGTGTCTCGCGACCATAGCTTAAAGTGGCTGATGCATCAAAGACAAAAACAACTAAAAAACAGACAGCATTCAAAATAGCTCTTGCTACGACGCCATACCTCGGCGCCATCTTTTTTCCACAGCAAAAAAATTGATGCCAGGCCAACTTCCAGGTTCTCAAGTTTATTTAAAACCCTGTAGAGATCCTTTTTTTAAAAAAACATCTCATTCCCCTTTCCTGGTGTCAACTGTACCCACTTGTACCATCAGCTGTTTATTCCCTGTGTGTTCGAACTCTGACTTGGGGGAGGAGTGCTGTTATATTAGGGACCGTAGCACTTAGATAGCTGCATGTAACAAATATACTTATTTATATAGGGTCAAGAACGCTTTCTCTTGATCAAAGCAGAGCTAATTTACGGCAAATCAACATTTGTAAATGTTAAGAGAATTTTGGTTACAGATTAAATGAGCAGACGATAGAGACGGCATATGATTTGACAATAATAGACAGGTTTAATCTTTGCAAAGAGAAGCAAAACGGACACACATGAACAATGGTACGTGGAAGGTTTTGCTTAAAGGTGTAAACAATACATGAGGCTTTATAGGTTTACATTATGCCCCCCCCCAGCTCCAGGGTCGTGGATGGACGTGTATTGAGCTGACGTGTCAGTCAGAGATGTGTGTCTAAGTGTACAGGACAGAGTGTCCCTGGACAATGATTAGATGTACTTGTGTGTGGATAAGCATGTGAACTGGAGCAGGAGTGAGAGCATAATATATAACATTAATGGAGATGTACAATTCCCATAACAGTAACGCCTTTGTCTCCCTCTTTCCTTTCATTAATAAACTGGAGCCTTATATATTTATAAAACCATTACACTTAATACAAACACATTATAAATAATAGAATAATTATGCCTACATCTCAAACTACAAAACAAACACAACAACACCACGGCACAACATTAACAAATAAACTGGACTGACACACACAGTTTGAAGGCATAACAAGAACAAAATATTTTATTCTTACTATGCTACAAAGGCTCAATTCATTCAGTAGCCAGTAATGACAAACGCTGTTCAAACAGCTGCATCTTTTCTCCTTGACACCTCCATATGTTACTTGCGGCTTGTTTCTTTTGCTGATTCATCAGTGATCCGTGTTTCTATTTTTGGATCGCAGATTAGCCATTCAGATAAGTTACCACAGAGATCTATCTAAATTGAAAGTGAACAACCTTTGTGATACTGAAAACCAGAACTGGTTTACCCTAAACGTACCCCTAAACCTACTAATCTAGCTTCAGACAGGGTCCTGGAATTGTTGGTTGAGCAGCCATCTTTATCAAAAATAATCCAGGGGCAGCAAAACAGCCACTGCAGTTTAGCACTGGCAGTCAGTGCGGGCAGAGTTCTCGGTATTAAATGTCAGAAAACCCTTTTTCCTATTCAAACACAGCTCAAGTTTCAATGTTGGCCTGTAATCAGATTTTATTTTAAGATGCTGTTAAGGGCTGGTAACTTTGTGAAATGATTCTCTACTAAGTATTGTAAATTGCCGCCCTCCATACTAATGAAAAGCAAATTTAATATCACAGCTTAAGCTAACACATCAAAGCCTGGCTTCCCTTGGCTCAATTCTGACCAATCACAGAGGGGCAGTGCCATGACAAAGTCTAACCTGATTGGTTAAAAAAATTACGCTCAGAGCGGTACCGTGGATTACCGCTTATTCAACACAAAACTTTTAGAGTGTATCGTTTGAGACGTTATAAAATAAGAGTAATTACAGAGAAATAAAAAAGAAATGAATAGAAACAACACAAAAGATAAACTGTATTTAGAATGTATATCAATGAAGAAAAGGTGAAAGCAAAAGCATCTGGACTCAGTTCTCAAGGTGAAATTGTTTTGTCTCTAATTCCAAGATACTATATAAATTCTGAGATCATATCATCTAGTAAGAGAGCTGAGCTTACATCTCTAGAGGGAGGGCTTTGACATGACCCTATGTAGAATTCAGCAGATAGGTCAAGTACTCTAGGGGACAAATGACAGTTGACAATGACACTTAGATTTGAATGGAAGTTATTATTTATTATTATTATTATTATTATTATTATTATTATTATTAATTTCTATAGCCCAAGATCAAAGAAACAGGTTTCAGATCCAAAGACAGTCCTAGTACTTCAATAAATCTGTACACGGTAAATAAATTTAATTTTTACAGATTTTATATCAATCAATCAATCAATTAAATTTTATTTATATAGTGCCTTACAACAGCCAAAAGGTGCACAAGGCGCTTTCCAAGAAAACATCAAATGACAACATAAAGAAAACGAAGTAAAGAAATGGAATCAGGATCAAGTCCAACGCTATGTGTTAAAATTCTTGATTTTAAAAAAAATAGGTTTTCAGGTGTGCTTTAAAAACACTCAGCACCGTGATGCTTCGGAGGTGCACAGGGAGTGCATTCCACAACTTTGGTCCTTGAACACTAAATGACCGGCCTCCAAACTTTTTATACCTGAATGTAGGAGTCACCAGAGAAATGTGATCAGAAGAGCGGAGTGTTCTGGCTGGCTGATAGACTTTTACTAAGTCAGTGAGGTATACTGGGGCCAAACCATGGATGGCCTTGAAAACAAACAGCATGACTTTATACTCCACCCTAAACTGCACTGGGAGCCAGTGAAGCGAGCGGAGGACAGGGGTGATGTGTGACCGTTTAGATGTATAGAGCAGACGTGCGGCTGCGTTTTGCACCAGTTGAAGGCGACTGATGACTGATGTATTTAGTCCCGTGTATTGGGGGTCATTACAGTAGTCGATCCTCGAACTGATGAAGGCATGAATTGCTTTTTCAAGGTCGGCTCTGGACAAAAAATATTTAACCTTACTAAGAAGTCTTAACTGGTAAAAACTTGCCTTCACTACTGCACCAATCTGTTTATCAAACTTCAAGTTTTTGTCCAAATATATTCTTACAGGACAGAGGCCCAGTAATGAGCAGGAAGTTTGTGATTTTTTAATGCCCAGGCAGACAGAAGTGGGATCTTCCTTGACCCATTTTGATCCCAAAGTAGGTAATTTATGCAGGGCTGGGCGGGACATTTAAACAGTAGAGAGGTGTCTGTGCAGTTTTTTCCTCTGCTCTTTGTGTGTGTCGCCGTTTTGTCACATAACTCATCGGCGACAGGACAAGCGAGCTCCACGTGGAGTTATTTTACTGCAGTTAACAAATAGAAACATTTCTGCTTCTGTAGTAACATGATAAACCCACACAAACATAAAAAGTGCACCAAAGAAAAGAACAAGCTCAAAAAGACGAATGGAGGAGAAGAGAGACAGATACATGAATCCAGCACAGGAGTCACTAGAGTCCTTTTGATGGCAATGATTAACCTGGTAGCTCAGGTACTAATTATGTTCAATCAGTTAATAAATAATGATTAGGAACAATTTGATTTGATTCACAATTCTGATCTCTAACAGTAGAACTTTATCAAAACAAATCTTATTTGTTTAATACACCATGGGCTGCTAACCTTCAAATCGCATGTTGTGGCGATGTGACTATCGCTCACGCACACATCGCAATATCGATGTTAAAACAGAATTTAAAGAATTGAAGAACTAATGTGGTGGACAGAACTACATTGGTTGAGAAAGCCATGGCTGAGCTAGTAAAGCAACAGCATAAGATGGATACAAAGCTAACTGATTTGTAAGGGAGATCAAGACGGAAGAATATACGCATATTTTACGGGGGGGCCACAGGATGAAGAAGATGGCTCAAAGTCAGTGCCTGTGTTTGTGGAGAGTTTGCTTAAAGGGTCATTGGGGATGGTCTTCAGAGGGTTGACTAGAATTATTTTGGATTTGGTGGTGATGAGTTGGAGAAAGTTCTGCGCCATCCACCTGTTCACATCATTAAAACACTGTAACACAGCAGCAGGGTTCCAGGGGCGTTTCGTCTCAGTGTTGACAGCATAGCAATGGAAGGCCGTGTCCTTCCATTATGTCGAGCATTAACGTGTCCTAGGAGGGCATGGAAATAGAAAATAAAATGTATAAGTACCACCCCCTTTTGCAGTTTTATTTGTTCTTTTATTTGCTTACTGCCACATTGGACTTGTGGCAGAGAAGAGAATTAGACTGCTACTCTGTTATAGATGTGCACAGTTTCAGAAATCCTACATCTTCACTACTTAAATATTACCTAAACTTTCTAATCTTATTGTGCTGTTCTGAAAATGACTTCATTGACATCTGTGAGTGACTGAGTGCAGACTGAGCTGCTGGCCTCTGGCCTCTGCAGCGTCAGCTGGCTGTATTTTAAGATTGAGTACACATCTGCTTTTTCACTTCTACTGTCAAGCCACTGACATCTGAGCTTTGATCAGCGTCAGCCACTGGGCCACACAGTGTCCTGCTCCTGAGCACTTTAAAACTGACACTGGCCCAGATCAATCTATTTTCTAAACATTTTATATTGTCCTATGAGCTGCAAGTAAAAGTGGAAGAGGCGTTTTCTGGGGCTTAAACTGATGCCCTTTACCACTCCTTAGTGTGTGGTTTGCCCTCCAGCTGTTGCACCACCAGTAATGGTGAACCAAGAGGAGCTGTTGTTCCGTCAGGTGAACCTTAATTGGGTGTTGATTAGGTGAATGATTATGGGTGGGCATGTGGCAAGAGGACATGAAACAGGTGGCTGCCCTGCTGGAATAATATGTGCTAAGGTTCTCTCTTTGCAATATTCCTGCCAAGCTTTTGAGCACTGGCAGTATATATTTTACAATCAGGAGTTACAACAATGTGGTAAAAATCAAAAGAATACTCAGTTGTTTTCTGTGAAAAAAATTGAATGGATTAAAAAATAAACTTGTTTGTACAGTTAGCAGATAATAAATGAGCCATTTTTTCACTATAGACAGTAGTATAGACAAATGTTATATGTAACATTTATGAACAAATAAAGTTATTTTTGAGTTTTCCAAAACTCTAGTCTTGGCTCTGGAGGAGCGTCCTCCAAAGGAAGCATCCTGGCATTTGGGATATGGCATTTATTTCCCAAAGAAATGGCTGCCTCTTCACAGGCTCATTACGACCACAGCCACAAATGTATCAAAAAACAAATAACTTTTATTGGCACTCGTGTCTAGATAATACTCACCAAATTTGGGGCCTTTTAGAAGAAAACACATTGGGTTTAATCTTTTGAAGTGAGGGGTGCGATTTAGTTGGTCGCGCGTTCCACCCCACCTGGCGGACTTTCTGTTGAGTTTAGAGTGTGGCTGTCATAGACTTTTCTGTTTGCCCTGAGGTGTCCAATGGATGTACCAAGTTTCATTTTTCTACGTTGGAAAAAAATACTTTCACTTTCTATAGGCCAAATGGATTTTCATTTTCCAAGGGTCGCCACTGACTCATTTCTTTTAATTATTTTTTCAAATACTTAAAATACATCAATATTTCACCAGGCTTAAGTTTAGTGGCCAATAAAATGTACTTTTTGCGCACATTTACTGGGTCAAAATTAAGGATAATTTTGCAGAAAAATTTGCAGAAAAATAAAAATTAAATAAAAATATAAATTGAGCAAAAACAACAAGAAAAGGCATTGTCTATTTACCACACAAGTGTTTAGCTCATTTTGCCTAAGTTTTATGTTTGTGGAATGAAGCAGCACATGAAAATCCTGCAGCGCGTTCGCCTTCGAATTAGCGGCGCGAATGACGCGATTCGCGCGAATCACGCTGGCGCACATTGGCAATTTCATTCGCCCGAGTTGAAAAATCTGAACTTTGCCGAAAATTCGCGCCGCGTTAACCAATCAGGAGCTTGCTCTAGTAGTGACGTGTAACGACGGAAGCGGACCATAGAGGCAGAAATCCAAAACAACAATGGAGGACGAAGTTATTGCTGCGGCCTGTGGATACGAAACATTTTTGTAATTTTACAGAGCCGGGAATCTTAAAGGTTGTTGCTCAAAGGAAAGTGTGTGGGGGGTCGAAAAACTCTGGTAAGTTGCAAAAAAACTAATTTTAATTTATTAGAGTTGTATATATTGAGCCAACTAGCTAGCTAAAGCCGGAGCTAATTTGCCGTACTTTACAACTAGTTTTCCACTGACGAGTTTATGTGTTTATCCAGAGAAAGTGCAGAAAGAGTCCGAGGAACATGTATTTAAAGGAGATGGAGAAGAGAAGTGGGTTAGAGACAAAAGTGGAAGTACTCTGACGTTCTGTCTTTCCTCGACCCCTAGTCTTCTCACGAGAGACCAGCGGGACTGGTCCGAGGACTATGACCACCTCGAGGACCAGGGCGAGACAGTAGCAGCAGCAGGGCATTCAGAGACAGAAGGAGTGTGGACAAGCCACACAGGGATATGTGTTGTTTGTGACTGGTGTAATGTTCAAATGTTAACTTGTATAAATATTTAATAATATAATTTATATATATATTGTCATGACAGAGCTGACTTTTGATGCCAGTGAGCCCTGGTCCTCCACTGCTGCTTCTGCTTCCTTTGTCCCATCCACATCTGCTGCTGTCTCCACAGGTGTGTACAGGTGATATATACATAATCATACAATCATTTACAGTTAGCCCTCATAGCCTCATATATTCACATACAAACACAACCCTGGCGGTTGGTTAATGAGTTGATAATGTTTTTTCTGCCTTTTTTATGTGTCATTTCACACAGTGCAACCCCCAGAGAAGAGCCCAGAGAAGACCCCCCCAGAGAAGAGCCCAGAGAAGACCCCCCCAGAGAAGAGCACAGAGAAGACCCAGTTCAGAAGCTCCCTGAAACACATGCTGTAGCTCCAGCTCCATGTTCAGAGGATGAGCTCTTGTCTTGAGTCTGGTCCCTTTTCTGCAGAGGTTTCTGTCTTGGTCAAATATCAAATGCATACATTAATCTATGAAAGCAGCACAGTTCTGCTTCATTTGTAACCCAATGTATAGTTTTTAAAATGAGGTGCTGTGACTGCAGGAAATAAACCAGACTCTCTTTGTTCTCTCCTTCACTTTAGGATTATTTTATTCCTGCTCAGAAATAGTGCAATATGTGTTATGTATAGTTTCATATTTCCATATATATTTTTTAAAATAAATGTTTTATATAATGACCAGGTTATTACTTGTTTGTGCACACAGTTGTCATGATTTCTATGTCACAAAAACATTTCAATATTTCAGAGTGATTTATTTATAATGAAATAGAAGAAAGTTTATGATGTTCAGTGTTTAAGACTAGAATACCTATGGTTAACATTTGTTCATTTTTATTATATTCTATTGCAAACACATCTACAACAAAACAGTAAGAAAACAGTTATTTATGACTGGACCAGTGTGTGGAATAATGAGAATGAGATGAGTCAGATTCCTTTTTGAGGCTGGCTCCATTTATTAAAGAATTAAACACAAATAAGGGATGCAACATTATAAATACAATTGTAAATACGATTTACAGTTTTATAGACATAATACTATATTGACTACTGATAACTGTTCAGAAGACTGTAGTTGACCACTGATTAATTACTCATAATCACACCAGATATTGATTGGACACAGATGGACAGACTTGAATAGAGCGTCAGTAGTTGGTGTTCTGCGGGAAAGCCTCGAACCGACTCGGGACAACAGATCATCGAACAGGGCCTGGCTCAGTCGGAAATACCAATTTAAACCGGCCGTCATCCAGGCGCAGCTCCTGGAGGAGTTTGTGAAACTCTTGGAACTGGGTCCGCCTCTGAAGCATCCGATAGACCCCGCTCAGCGCCAAACGGGTTCACGCCGTTTTTCAGTCCTCCAAAGTTAATAGAGCACCGCTACTCTCTCGACAAAATCCATCTCAACCATTCTTCAATGATACCGAAGACAACCCGCCTGGCAGAAGCCCTCCCATGACGCCGAATTCGCGTCTGTTGTTAAGTGAATTTTACGCGAATGAAGCTAATTTTATGTGCGAATGAAGCGAGTAAACTACAAATGTGCAAGCGTATAACCACGCCGCGAATAGCACGATTTATTCGCGCAATTCGCGTTTGGTGTGAACGCAGCATAAGGCGGTTCACATTTTTTATTCAAAATGGCTGCCTTCTCGTGTGTGATAGGGTGTAGTCCCCATTGGCTTTTATGTTCATAAGCCCATGCTGGATGTGTGTACCAAGTTTCATTTGCCTTGGACAAACTAAAATTTTCCCTTCCCATTTACTTTTTCCACATATTTGCGCCATTGCTATGGCAACACATTTATAAATAGGGGGTGGTTGTCATTGGCTTTTATGTTCGTCATGACATAAGTGATGTGTGTACCAAATTTCATGTCTCTATGACAAACTAAATTCTTGGGTCCCATTATAAGTTTGTAGGTGGCGCTAGAGGGCCATTTCTAAAGCTAACCCTTTTATTTACATATCTTTGTGTTCGGGTCATGAATGTGCACAAACGCCTTTTTGGGTCCAACTTGATCCGAGAAGGCGTTTGAGAGTTAAGGGATAATTTATTACCACAAAAATGGCCGCCTTGTTACAGGCTTGCCACACCAACACCCGATAAGATATCAAAAACAAAATGACAACTCTTGTTGGCACTCGTGTCTAGATGATACTCACCAAAATTGGGGCCATTTAGACAAAAACACAATGAGTTGAATCTTTTGGCCTAAGGGGTGCAATTTAGGTGGTCGCGCCTTTCACCCCACATGGCGAACTTCCTGTTGAGTTTACGCTGTGGCTGTCATAGACTTTTCTGTTTGGCCTGAGGTGTTCTATAAATGTACCAAGTTTTGTATTTCTACATTGGAAAAAATGTACTTTCACTTTCCATAGGCCCAATGTATTTTGACTTTTCTAGGGGACGCCACTGAGTCATTTTTTATATTTTTATTTCGGGACTTCAAATACATAAATTTTTCACGATCTTGAACTTTGGGCCCAATAAAAATGACTTTTCGCGCATGTTCACTGGGTCAAATTGAGAATCATTTTGCAGAAAAAAAAAAAAAAAACACCAGCTCGGGCCTAATTAGAACTTTTCAAAAGTCAACCAAGAATTACCCGTTTTCATAATGCTGTTTAGTTTGAAAACGGACAGCAATTAAATCAGAAATAAAGACATTTTAAATAAATAGATGCAGCGGTTGGCAACAGAGCCATCATAAAACCAAATTAACAAGACTTACCGCTGAATCTAAATGCTTTGTTCAAGAGTTTTCGAAAAAGAAAGATGCATCCACATGAGTCTGAACTTGCCGTGTTTATGCCCAGCCACAGTGAGGGTGCAGGAAGTTCCCGGATATTTATCTTCCTCGGGGTTCAGGTGTGTGCAATCTGGCCATTTGATGACCGGGTTACACATAGCAGTAATTATTGGCTTGGGAGCGGATTGTCACAGAAATATTACAGAGAAAACAACAGGCTGCGTTTGTGACTTAATGTTTCACTACACAATTCTTTTGTTAGTTTGTAGAAGTGATAGATCCTCGTTTAGCTTCGTTACCAGACCTAGTTTAGTCACATTAGCTAACACAAATATACAACATTAACTTGTTTGTAAGGGATTAACTCAGTTTCATGTGTTTTATTACCACGACGTAAAATGGGCATTTCTAAAAGCGTGAGAAGACGCCCCTTGCAAAAAACTTGTGCAGAAAGCTATTTTCAAAAATCTCATTTCACTACCAGCTGCCATGATTGAAGTCCTTTAAACAGCTGTAATCTAGCTGGTTGTCTGATGCTCCAGTTACATGCACACACCAATGCGAGTGAGCAGTACACTGACTGCCTTTACCCTAATGGCCACTGGTGTCATTAACTGTTTTCCTGAAAGTTACGCATAGTACCATTAAGTAGCATAAATGCCCTCAATTTTGATACGTTATTTATTACTTAGGTTCTTTTTGAGAGGGTCTGAATGCCACGCATATTCCAAGTTACAATTTTGTGACTGTGTATATTAGTGAAGTATCTGTGCAAATAAATAATTTGCACATAACACATAATACAAAAGGCATAGTGAGCATGTAATAATCCACAGACTTTGATAAAACAATAAACATAAAACAGACAGTCGCTGAGAATGGCAAGTGGTCAGCTTGGGTTGTATGAGTAGGAGTTATTTTAAATGTGTAAACTGTATTGCATTGAGGATGTGGTTAAAAAAAAAAAAACAGGTGCTGTTTGTTGTTTTTAAATAATTGTCCATTAATGTACAGTTTGTCAGCTACAAGGACTGTGTGTGTAATGTGGACGATAAATTTTTAACTGTTTTTATTAAATCCTTAATGGTTTCAGCGTTTTTGTTTGGTGTTCTGGTATTCCGGTGAAGATGAGGTTGTCTCACATAAAAACGTGTTTGTAAGTCCAGTTTTTTTTAACTGTCTATTTTCCATGGTTATTGCTTGTATTGGGTTCTAGAGAAATTGCACAGTGGTATGAGGTTCCTGATTAGCTTTTTGTAACATGACATGTTTTTGGGCAAATTCTAAGCTGTGAAGAATGTCTTATATTTCCTGATGTAATGCAGAGAATGTCCTGTTTTTGTTGATGTTTTCCTGTTCACTAACCTCTGTTTGGTTGTGAGTATATAATCTGTATCTTTAGAGGAGTCCGTTTTCCTTTTTTTAGGTGGGTTATTGTGGGTTAAGAAAATGTTGTGTTGTAGGTTTTAATAGTAGTTGATGAAAGCTTTGTCCTCCACTTTTGTCGCATGTTGTTATTGTTCCGGATATGATGAAGAAAAGTTTGATTCAGTTGTAATTTTTGTTATTTTCCTATAAGGCTGCACGATATTGGGAAAATATGCGATATGAAATATCGTTGTTGAATATTGCGATAACGGTATTTCTTGCGATATCACATTTCCCTTGAGAAATGCTAGATTTATTAGCTATTTTAAAAATTTTAATGTAACAATCATACTAAAATAAACAGGTAATAGATAATCTTCTGATCTAATTAAATGCACTGTGAACAAAGGCTTTTTTTCCTTTTTATTTAACTCTTTAAGCACAAGGCATGTTTTCCAGACCACTGCTCAAAAATCTAAATATATTACTATATTTCAGCAACCATAAGGTGTATTTGAATAATTTTGTAAAGGAAACATTGTGGAGATTTGTTAAAAGTGTTATAATATAAATATGTGTTACTAATAAAGAGAAATGAAGATGGCACACAGCTAAAATAATTTTTTTGTTCCGCCTAAAAAAAAACTATTTTATGATGAGAAACTCTTTGGAATGCTGCTTCCAAGACTCCTTTACTTAATAAACTGTAAATAAAAACTGTTAACATTATCCCTGCAAAGTTTTAAACTGATAATGTGAAGCAGAAAAAAACTCAAGAGATAGTAGAGAAAAATTAGGTGAGATTTCCAAAAGGCCCACTTTAGCCCACTTTGGTCCAGTCTGTTCTATTTCAGTTTAGTCATGTTAATACTATATATTTTATGTTTAAATCACTAATGGTGTTCGATAAATACATTTTTGAGAACTTAAACCAGACTTTTATGTATTTTATGTGTATTCTGTCTCTATTCTTCCTCATGTCTCTGTGTGTGTTATACTGACTGAACGAGGTGTGAAAGTGCTCAAAGACGGTTCTCCGCAGCCCATTGGTCAAATTGAGCATGTAATACCTCGTTTGAATCCTTAGGCCCAATAGAATCGAGGGAAACTGATTATTTCCTGGTCACATGAACCTTGCTCTGATGTCACTCTAATGTCACATAAGGAAGTGGTCCTAGAGCCAATGTCCAGTCTCTGGCCAAGATGGGAAACACACCCTCTCCCGTAAAACCATGAGCGAGACAAGCATGTCATGAATAGGCTCGAATGAACGAGAAGGCATAAAAAAAAAAACTTTGCTTTCTTCACTAGACAGCTAAGGTAATGTTATCTTTACCATCACAGCTGTATGAAAGAATTTGGTTTCTTTTGACTTCTCCTGCTGCTAGTTTGTACTAAAATAAATGGACTTAGCTATCTTGACACTGTTGTAAGCGTTAGCTCTTGCTGTATAATTTGACACCAGGCACAAGTTTGTAGGCGGAAGTGGCGGACAGTGCCTTATCTTTGATGTACTTGTGGATCTTGGACATTTTATCCTGGATAGTGGCTCTCATACTCACTAGTCCATGTCGTTCTTCCTTACGGCTAGCGTACAGTCTCAGGGTGCTGGATTTGAGATGGAACCCTCCATGCACGGTGAGAAGCTTTTGTGTCTTAATGTCTGTGGTCTGTATCTCTTCCTTTGGCCACCTTATTATTCCCACAGGGTATCTGATCACTGGCAGGGCGTAGCTGTTTATCGCCCATGACTCGTTATTGCCATTGAGATGACTTCTTAGGACTTGCCTTACTTTTTGGAGGTATTTGGCAGTTGCTTTTTTCCTTGTTACTTCTATGATTTGGCCATTTGCCTGTGGTATTCCAAGGTACTTGTAGCCATCCTCAATGTCTGCTATTGTTCCTTCTGGTAGTGAGACCCTTCTGTGTGGACTACCTTCCTCTCTCTTTGTCACCATTCGACTACACTTCTCAAGCCCGAATGACATCCCAATGTCAGAGCTGTAGATCCTGGTGGTGTGGATCAGTGAGTCAATGTCCCGCTGCTCTTAGCGAATAGCTTGATGTCATCCATGTAGAGGAGGTGATTGATGGTGGCCCCATTCCTGAGTCGGTATCCATATTAAGTCTTGTTGATTATTTGGCTGAGGGGTTCAGATCTATGCAGAACATATATATATATATATATATATATATATATATATATATATATATATATATATATTTCCATTATATATATATATATATATATACTTCCAAAATTTGTGGGGTTTTGGGCCAAAAAATATGAATGATAACACAAAAACCTTTCTTTCACTGATAGTTAGTGGTTGGGTGAAGCCGTTTAATGTCAAACAATTGTGTTTACTCTTTTAAAATTATAAAGACAACAGAAACTACTCAAATAACCTTGATCAAAAGTTTACATACTCTGGTGATTTTGGCCTGATAACATGCTCACACGTTGACACAAACAGGTTTTGAATTGTTACTAAAGGTAACCATCCTCACCTCTGATCTATTTGCTTGTAATTAGTGTGTGTGTATCAAAGGTCAGTGAGTTTCTTGGGTTGTGACAAACCTTTGCACCTCTCATCCAGTGCTGCACTGACATTTCTGTATTCTGAGTCATGGGGAAAAAGAAAAAAACTGTCAAATGAACTGCGGGAAAAGGTAATTAAACTGTATAATCAGGAAAGCTATATAAAAAGTAGGGATGGGGAATTAACGTTAATCTTTGCGATTAATTTTAGATGTTTAACACTTTAAAAAAATAACGCCATTGACGCAGCACTTTTTTTTTTTTTTTTTGCCTCGCTTCCATGACTTCCTATTGGTTATTGTGAATGTGCCGAACAGTCACCCTGTCATGATGGAGATGAACAAGTTTTAGGAGGAATGTTTACATTTAAAAAGTTGCCTGATGGCCTGTTTGATAAAACAAAGATGGTGTGTACGATTTGCAAAGCTGAATTCAAATATTATTGAAGCAAATCATGTTTAATCTACCATTTAAAAGCAAAGCACCCAGGTGCTAGCAACATATCTAGCGAGGCTACAGGAGCACCTCGCCAATCCACGTTACTAGAGTGCTACAGTAATCGTGGCAGGCCATTGACCAAACCTGTAACTGATCAATTAACCAATGCTTTAGCTAAATGGATAGCTAGAATCTGCCGCCCAGTTAGCACTGTGGAAGACGAGGGACTGAGAGAAATCATGCAAATTGCATCGGGAGACACGTCTTACAATCTACCCTCGAGAAGAACGATTATGGCGAGAATACACAGTTTGTATGACAGCGAGAGGGCGCGAAGAATGGACATTCTAGAGAAAGCAAAATATGTCGCTCTCACAGGAGATCACTGGACATCGGTGAGCAATGACAATTACTTGGGTGTCACAGCGCACTTCATAGATAAAGAGTGGCGATTGCGTTCGTTTGCCCTTACTGTGAGTCACACCACAGAGCACCACTTTGCAGAGGAATGTGCTGAACATTTTTTGGAAGTCGCCAAAGAATGGAAAGTGGAGCAAAAGTTAACAACACTGGGGACGGACAGTGCTTGGAACATGACGGCATCAGCGAGACTACTACCATTTGAGCACCTGCCCTGCACGGCCCACAGTGTGCAAAGAACAATCACGGTTTCTCTTCGCGACTGCGGATTCGACAGTCTTCTGGCCAAATGTCGCAAGATTGTTGGGCACTTTAAGCACAGTCCATCAAATGCTCAGGAATTAGCAGAACAGCAAGTTGCACTTGGACAGAAGCAAGAAACACTTGTACAGGATGTAGCGACCAGATGGAATTCTACTCTAGAGATGGTCAAGCGGATCCAGAGAAACCACTCGTCACTGTCCACCACTTTGGCTCAGCAAAACAGCAAAATTGTCATGTTTACTGCACAAGAGCTCGCTAAACTGCAAAAGCTGGAGGAACTACTTGAGCCTTGCAGGTTAGTTAATATTATGCTAGTATCTCTCTGCTATGTTTGTTTTACTCCTCTGTGTGTGTGTGTGTGTGTGTGTGTGTGTGTGTGTGTGTGTGTGTGTGTGCGTGTGCGTGTGCGTGTGCGTGTGTGTGTGTGTGTAATTTATTACAATTTACTGACATTTCAAATATTTCCACTGCAGAAATGTGACTGAACTCCTGGGGGGAGAGCAATACATCTCCTGTTCAGTGGTGTTACCAGCATTGTGCCACCTGTTCAGAGTTATGGAGCCATCAGATGATGATCCGGTCTATGTGTTGAGGTTCAAGAAGGTGTTTACCACAGACCTAGCTAAACGTAAGGAAAGCACCAACCTCACATGGCTGAAGATCGCTACTGCCCTGGACCCCAGGTTTAAGGACCTGAAGTGTCTTCCTAAAGACGGAATGAGGTGTGGAAATCAATAAGCAACCTGGTAAAGGAAGAGAGGCTGGCACAACAATCATCTGCAGATACAACAGGAAAACAGCCACCGAAGAAGAGCAGGATGTCAGTCTTCTTGCTTTGTTCATCTGATTCAGATTCAGAAGATGAAGAGTCCATAGACAACTCCCTGGACCGCTACAAATCAGATCCCAAAATTGACATGGACCAGTGTCCACTGCAGTGGTGGTCAATGAGAGAAGGAGCACATGCTTTGAGGGCTGCTTTGTCCCCTGATAATGTAAACCGACTGGTCTGTCTAAGTTGCTGGCTTAATGTAAAAGAGTAGGCAAAATCTTTCGATGAAAAAAAAAAACATTCTCCTTTTGTTATTCATATTGCAAAGACTTATGTTCCTTTTTGAAATTCAACTGGCACTTAAACATTATTTTTTTTTAATATATTGTTGGTGCATTAATAAATTATTTAGTTTGGCCAATTGGCTTAAGTTCTAAACTGATCTAGACTTTTTGATGACCTTGAGGGTTTTAATATTCAACTTTCACTTTGTTTATAATGTTGCTGCACACATTTTATTTGATGGGAACAGCTACTCTGTGGTTCTGTGGAGAGTCTGTTTACAGTTCAAATGTTATTAAAATGTTATGTCATTAAAAACTTTGTGTTGTTTAATTTAATTAGGTGATTCTACATTTAAATATTGATGATAACAAGCTTGGGGGAAAACACAATTAATTGCAATTAATTACAGAAAATGTGCAATTAATTAGTTAATTTTTTTTAATCGATTCCCAGCCCTAATAAAAAGACATCCAAGGAATTGATAATGCCAATCAGCAGTGTTCAAAATTAGGATTTTTTAAAACAAAACCAAGGTCGGTAGACCAACAATATTTCAGCCACAACTGCCAGAAAAATTGTATGGGATGCATAGAAAAATCTACAAAAACATGATTAATAACAAGATGAATGCAGCATAAACATTTGCAGCTCGGAAGCTGCGCATGGGACATATTTGGACGTTCGACATGACAACAATCCAAAGCACAATGCCAAGTCGACCCGTCATTGGCTACAGCAGCATAAAGTGTAAGTTTTGGACTGGCCATATTAGTCTCCTGACCTCAATGTCATTGAGCCACTATGGGGAGATCTCAAATGTGCAGTTTATGCAAGACAGCCTAAGAATTTACAGGAACTGAAAGGTTTTTTGCTAAGAACACTGGGCAGCTTTATAGTCTGAGAAAATACAGGGCCTCATCCACAACTACCACAAAAGACTTTAAGCTCTCATTGATGTTAAAGGTTGCAATAAACAGTATTAAGAACTGGTGTATGTAAACTTAAGAATCATTTGGGTAGTTTCCGTTGTCATTATGATTTATAAAGAGTAAACACAAATGTTAGACAATAAATGGCTTTACCCAACCACTATGAGTGAAATAATTTTTTTTGTGCTATCATTCATATTGTCATAATTGCCAATAAATCACAAATTCTGCCAGGCTATGTAAACTTATGAGCAAAACTGTATAGATAAAGACATAAGATGTGTATAATTATTTGAGTATTTAATAACTTTTTTTTTATTTTATGAATAAATAATCTACCCAGACAGAAGTCACCTAACCAGCCTGGTGGGCAATCCACTTTGAGGTTAGTGTTGGAGGGAAAAGGTTGGGGTAGTTGATAGGCTTTGTCACATTGACCATGTTTTCACATGCTTTTCTTGTCTCTAATGTGAGCAACACAATGATTGACATGGACAAAACTGTTGACATGATGACCTTCTCAGCAGAACCACATTACTTTTTATTGCATTATCCGTAAACCCCTGTGAAAAATTGACCATCCACTACCCACAAGAGATATCCTAAAGCACTTTGAAACACTACACTGGCTGAGACTTAAAATCTTGATCTACTGTATGTTTGGTCACATGTTGAAAGGGGTGGTCACTGTAGAATGTTTCTAGTAACTTTGTCCTTGATGACATATTGCATCTCATTGACCAGACACACATCTGTACTGGTTTTAGAAGTCTTTTATTGGCAGCCCCTACAATCTCACATAATCCAGCCTCATGGTGCACGCCTGTCACTAAAGCTATTTTTGAAATGGTCTTCAGTGGGGGACCAGCTGCTCCACTTTTAGAGCAGTGTGGGTGGGTGCATACCTTTGGTGGAAGCCCCTGTGGGTTCACCCTACTGTCACTGTCCATCTTAACGCAATTCCACTTTCTGTAGATGTCTGAAGCCAGCCAGGCGTTCGAACAACAAGTAACTGCCAATTTGGACTGTGCAAAAAGTGGACACTAGAAGAATTTCAGCAAAGGTCAACAGTAATTTTCTTTGAGGTGGAGCTGCCGCCAAAATGACTCGAGATTCGTAAGTTTCAATAACTTAGAAATTGGATGTATTGTCACTCAATAAAATCCTACAATTGTTAATGGTCTTGTCCCTCTATGTGAGGAACTAGCTTTAAAGTTTAGCGAGTATTTGTTCATTATTTGATGCCCCTCTAGAAAGATTTGCTCACCAGATGAGACGCTTGATATTTTTAGAACAGCAGTGACTTGAGAATGGTTTTGAGGAGTCTGTTACTATCAAGTAACGGGGAACTATCTTCTTGACTGCCATAGAAGCTGCCTTTTAGTTAGTTTAGTTTTAGAAAATAGTTCTTAGATATGCCACGTTTTGTGCACTTTTTTGTATAAAACCAATGGGACATATTTTCCACCAAGTCCTGCATTTACCATTATATTTTAAAAAAAAAGAAATGAACATTCAGTCAGTAAGATGCATAGTGTGTTCTGACAAATAATGAGTGCACAATAATGATGCACATCTCAATGCAAGATTTTGACTAAAAATTTGACTTACGTCTTAAAATTTTAAAACATATTTTTGCTGTGGCAGACATTTCTGGTGTTTGAAAAGCACCCAATTTTTTAACAACTGTGTGACCTCCACTATAGTTTTAGAACTGACATGGTACTGTTATGCATATGGACATTTTTTAAAATGATGACGCAAATAGACGAATAAATCAATATCTGCTCGTCTTTTTTGATTGGTTGTTAAGCAGAAATAAGATTGTGTTGATTCTACAAGATTGTATTTAAATGAAAATACAATAGTCTGGATGTAGCTTTAAGCAGGTAATATTGGTCATTTTGTTCATTCTGGTCAAATTTTTAACTGTAAAAAGTTATAGAAAAATTCTTCCACCTTTGGTTGTACTGTATCCTGTTTGTTTAGATCACAGTGGTGAGTGTGCATCAGTGCGTGCCACCTGTTGTCAGAGCTGTCAGCAGCAGGACAGTTCACCCAGCAACAATGACATCATTGTCCCAAGCCCCTGCT
This sequence comes from Neodontobutis hainanensis, assembly GCA_024349245.1. Classification (NCBI taxonomy): domain Eukaryota; kingdom Metazoa; phylum Chordata; class Actinopteri; order Gobiiformes; family Odontobutidae; genus Neodontobutis; species Neodontobutis hainanensis. The sequence goes on along the minus strand of JALDNG010001132.1, from coordinate 88,176 downwards.
GTCCCTCTGTCTTCAGTAAATATTCCACAAGTATTCATTGTTCTAAGTTGGTTGGGCTGAGTGTGTTTATATTTTTAAATTAGTATTCTAATTAATTTACTTTTTCAACTGAATTGCCATTAAATTACTTTTGAAGCAAATTTAAGATATTAAGATATAATTAAGATAAAAAAAAGGATTAAACTAGGGCTGTGCCCAAACTTTTCTTTAGAATTGCATTGCGATCTTCACTATGGTTGATGTCAATGATAAGCTTACGGGATATTAATCAACAGGTCCACCAGCCAATCGCCAGTAACAGCGTATGGGACTGAGCAGCAGTTACGGCTGACTTGTTGAGAAATCGCAGAGAAGGAAGAGTCAAGTTGATTGTCGTTATCAAGTGTTTGTGCAACAAGTATTTGCAAGTAATTTGAAGTAAAAGCACCCGGTTCAGGTTTCAAGGTAAAGATGAAAATTGAGTTGACAGTATCTGTATCTGTGGTTAGCAGCAGCGCTAGCAATTAATGAGAGTCAATCACGTCGTCTTTAGCTGCAGTATGGCCAATGACAAACATTCGCAGTGGTTCAGTGGTAGAGTGTTTGTCCTATAACTGGAAGGTTGGCGGTTTGATTCCCCTCTCCCAGTTCATAATGTATTTTTTGTCTTTGGGCAACCCACCTTTCCTCCATTGGTGTTCTTCTGTAACACTGGTGTATGAATGTGTGTGTGAATGGAAAGCTTTGAGTGCCTAATAGGTGGAAAAACGCTATATAAAAGCCATGCTATTTACCATGCCAATAAACACAAAGGTGAAGGTCAGGTTTAGAAAGTTAATTATCGCTTAGGATAGCATATACAACGTTACTTTTGTACAGTGTAGTGGATAATGGAGGCTACCACAGAGTCATAAAAAGTCCTGAACTGAAAAGGCCTGCAGACTCCAAAGGACCTTAGTCTCCTCAGAAGGTGGAGGTGACTCTGGCCCTTCTTGTACAGGGCATTGGTGTTGTGAGACCTATTGCTCAAGTGAACACCCACAGTGAACTATCTACTGTCAGCCAAATCTGTGGAGTACAAATAAAGGATATACTATACTTAAGCAACTTAAAACTTTATTAGACACTTAAAACACACTAGGATAGATGAGTTAGAAATGCTATTTAATGTTCTACGTTTGAACTTGTGTTGGCTTTATAGTGTGCTTTTTATTCTTCTCCATTCATGGCTTGGTATCCAATAATATTTATTTATGTCTATGGTTTACTATAAAAGAAACAATTTAATTAAAAGCATGAAAAATAGAATGGTTATTTATTGTTTTGTAGATTGTTCTGCATCTTTAGAGTCAAAAGCCTGACAGACGCTGACTCTAGCGGTTCAGAAGGAGTGCTTACTAAGCCTTCACGCAATATAGCTAGGTCATAGAGAGGAACTGTAGCTCTAGTGGGCAGCCTCAACCGCTTGGCCCCTCAAATGTAGCGGGCAGCTAGAAGGTGTCTCCCTATCGAGACCCGGTCAATCATGGCGTGGCAAGCCAAAATGGCAGCCACAAAGACCTTGAGTGTGCTAGGATTTATGCCCGAGAACAGGTTGTCCTGCAGACACAACACTGAAACAATTTGGCAGTGAAATAATTATACAAGAATATCAGACATACAGAGGGAGGGAAAGGTCCCCCAAAAAACAAATAAAAAATGGTTTCTAAGTTGTTTTTTTGGACATACTACGATGTAATCAACGATGTGCTCAGAATAGGCTCAGGATACAAAAAAGTCAAAATTAATTATCTACTAAGGCTCAGTACTAATTAAACAGTCAAGTAATAACCGGCTGAATTAAATCTTCAACAAAACACTAACTATAGAGCAAAATCTCCAGAAATATAGTCTTTGTATGAGTTTATTTTCTTTTTTGTAAATTGTATGTAGCACACCAAGCTTCAAGACACGCTACATAGGCTCTCCTAGTAGAGGCAGACCAAGCACTCCAAATAGTCTCTCCAACATGGGCTTGGAGCCCGATGTTTCTTAATTGGTCCCCCTCAGGGGCCAAACGTGAAAGTTCCAGAGCTCGGGCCTGGGATGAAACACTGTCCCCAGTGCCTGAGAAAGGAGATCCTCCTGGTCGAAATCGCCCATGGCAAGCCATCGAGGATAGATATTAGGTCTGAGAACCACTTTCTGGTCGGCCAATGCGGCGCTACTAGTAAGAGGCGCGACCCTTGTTGACCGACCTTTGCCTGGACTCCGGGAGCAGAGCCGGGGGAAACACATAACAGCACAGTCTGAGCCACGTATGGACCATCGCGTCCAGACCCAGGGGAGCTGGAGAAGTCAGAGATAAGTAGAGGGGACATTGTACTGTCTGCTGGGAAGCAAAGAGGTCCACCTCTGCTTTGTCTTTCCCAGATTTGGCTCACTACCTCTAGACTTCCTCGGGGTGGAGTTTCCAGTCCCCGTGTGTTACAGCCTGTCTAGACAATAAATCTGCTCCCCCCTTCGTGTGCCCATGGATATGAATCACCCTGAGGAACAGGACCTTGTCCTGAGCCCACTTTGCCCCCCGCAAGCAACCTCAGGGACTTTCTGTGCTGTGACATGATTTCAATGTTTGAAATATGTGTCCTTTAAATCGATGGTGACAAACCAGTCGCCTAATTGGATCACAATATTTTTTACTGAGCATTTCGAATTTTAATGCTTTGAGGTAGCAGTTTAACTTGCGAAGATCCAAGATCGGTGCATCCCCCCCTTTTTTCATTTATTTATTTTTTTCTTGGAACTAGAAAATTCCAGCTGTAACCCGGATTGCCTAACTAGTAGGGGAACACCTTCTATGGCCCCTTTATTTAGCAGAAACTGCAGTTCCTGTGTCAATACATGTGTACAACCCAGCACAGTTCACTTAATTTGTATTCCCTTTTTTCTACATCTGCCCAGTGAACCTATCACTGCAAGACAGAAGCACTTTCCTGTTGAACACGTTCTTGAATGAAGATTTTGTAATGTATTCAAAATACAAAAAAATTTTTTGTTGTTTTTTTCTATTTTGAAATTAACTATACTTTAGTTTACTTAAAAAATAATAAACCATTTTTATTTGAATGAATTTATTTAATAAGACAGCAATATTATGCTACTGTACTCAAAATTCTTATTTAACTGTACTCAAATTAAACTACGCCTGCAAAGAGACTTGGGACTTGACTTGGAGTTGGGACCATAAGATTTAGACTTGACCTGGACTCTTGACCATACTTAAGCCAAAGACTTGAGGCTTGACTTGGACTTGACAAATAAGATTTATGGACACCTCTGTACCCAGCTAACTTGCTTTAACAAAGAGTCAGCTACAATGAGGACGTTAAAAACATAACCATAAATGTACAACTACTACAAAAAAACTATCTCAAGGATAAAATTGACAACGCAGAAAACAGGAACCGAGCTAACCCTAACCCTGTAATCTTTGGTTCATAAACATTCCCGAACACTCCGATTGCAGGGATATTATTGGATTTATTAACAGTCTCATCCCATTTCTCCTGGGCTAGGATAATTTCCCAACTACACTTTGCATCGAGAGGGCGCATTGCTCCCCAACAGCTAACTCTGGGCCAAAAACTAGACCAAGGCCTATGCTGGGCAAGTTTCTTAGCTTCCAGGACAAGGTCTGTATATTGCGCCTTGGCTTTTCCAAGGATCCCGTATTCACATTTTCCGGACTTCACTTGTAGATTTAGCAAAATGACGGCAACAGTTTGATGCGGTCAAAAATAAACTCCAGGAAAGGGATGTACATTATTCTTTGCTATATCCATGTACCTTGTGTATCATTGTGGATGAAAACCAATGATTATCCGCTGTTCTGCCGAGGACTTTATCCAACAGGATGAGTCCTACTTCTCCACAAAATAGTGAGTAAAATATACTGATAATGTGCTTAATGTGCAGATTACTTAATCTGCATTTGGACTTATCAGTACCTCACACAAGTTGACTTTGCTTTTACTTATGAGAACTAAGAAATTAATTTAATAGTGGAGCCTATTTCTAGTTTTTTGGGAAAAAGTTGCCTGCTATGGTGAATGAGGTAGCCATTATTGTTTATGCCGTAAAACATGATTACGCTAGAACGTCATGACGTCACATATGTTGCAAAGGGAATGTAACACTAAATAAGCACGGGTACCTCTCCCCTGACTCAAGCGTGTAACACTTTGAATGATCACAAATAGATACAGTATATATGTAAATAAAATAAATATGTATGTGGACAATTCCACTTATCCTATAATTTCCTTTATTTGTCATTTTCATTTAGGACCCTCCATTTCTTGTTAATTTTGCATTTTATTTGAAACCTGGATCTGCATAAAGATACAGGAATATAGTCTACACAAATATGGCTCACTCAGTTTGATTTTTCTGTTTTGTTTTGTTTTTTTGTTTTATGATTGTGCATGTGTGTGTGTACATGTGTGTGTTTGGTTGTCTTGCTCCCTCTCCCTGTGCCCAGTCCCAGTGAAATGTCCTCACATTTAAGTTGATAAAATACAATCTGTTAGAGGTCAAATGTTTTTCATTTAAATATTAGAAGCCTACCCTCTAAAATTTACCTCCTCCAAACGTGGTTACCCTTTACAAACCTGATATTATCACTATCTCAGAAACCTGGCTACACTCCCATATTACAGACAAATAAAATTACAATTAATGATTTTACAACAAATATGTAGAATTGAGAGGCAGAAGAGAAGGATGGGTTGTAATCTACATGGACAATCATTTCAAATCAAAATATATTGCCACTATTGCCCCTGTTCATTTTGAAAGTATCTTTGTCAAAGTAACATTCCATGTCAACAAAGTATTAAGAGGGGGCTGCAGAGGGGGTCTGTATATGCTTCTGACAGAAGCATATACAGACCCCCTCTGCAGCAGCAGACTCAGTGGCAAGTATTCTCAACACTATTAGCTTACTAGATGTATATAAAACAAAAGAACTTGTAATACTTGGTGATTCGTCTACAAATGATAAGCAACTAATTAATAGTGTACGCGTTCAACTCAACTCATCAAGGAACACACCAGGGTAGATAGCCAGTCATTGTCCCTTTTGCATTGGATTTCTGATAAAAAACTTTACATACCCTGATCATTTTGGCCTGATAACATACATACAAGTTGACACAAATAGGTTTGAATGGCTTCTAAAGGTAGCCTATGATCTGTTTGCCTGCGATCAGTGTGTGTGTCTAAAAGGTCAGTAAGTTTCTGGGCTCCTGACAGACCCTTCCAGTGTTGTACTAACAATTCTGTATTCTGAGTCATTTGAAAAGCAAATAGAATTGTACAAAGGTCTGCGGGAAAAGGTAATTTAACTGTATAAAACAGGAATAGGATATTAAAAGATATCCAAGGAATTGAGAATGCCAATTAGCAGTGTCCATCCATCCATCCATCTTTTACCACTTATCCGGGGCCAGGGTCGCTGGGGCAGTAGACTAAGCAGAGGCGCCCAGACTTCCCTCTCTTCAGACACATCTTCCAGCTCTTCCGTAGGGATACTGAGGCATGAAGGAGTTTCTCACCTTATCTCTAAGAGAGTGCGCCACAACCCTGCGGAGAAAGCTCATTTCGGCTACCTATATCCGGAATGGAGCCAACAGGCCAACATCATCTGCAAAAAGGAGAGACAAGATCTTGTGGTTCTTAAACCAGACTTCCTCCAGCCCCTCGCTGTGCTTAGAAACCCTATCAATAAAAATAATGAACAGGACCGGTGACAAAGGGCAGCCGTGCCAGAGTCCAACATGCACCGGGAACAGGTCTGACTTACTGCCGGCTATGTCAACCAAGCTACTGCTCCAGTCGTACACGGACCAGACAGCCCTTAGCAAAAGGCCCCGGACACCATACTTTAGGAGCACCCCCCACAGGGCGCCATGAGGGATACAGTCGAATGCCTTCTCCATATCCACAAAGCACATGTGAGCTGGTTGGGCAAACTCCTGGCAAGACTTTCCTGGGGAGGCTGAGGAGTGTGACGTTCTTGAAAAGAAGGACCACCACCCCAGTCTGCCAGTACAGAGGTACTGTCCTCAACTGCCACGTCATGTTGCAGAGGCGTTTCAGCTAAGACAGCTCCACAACATCCAGAGACTTGAGGTACTCGGGGCCTTGGTACCCCGGGGCCTTGACATCAAGGACCTTCCCAATCCCTCAGTGAATTCAGCATGGGTGATGGACAAGTCCACCTCTGAGCCCTTGGCCTCTGCTTCTTCAGTGGAAGACGTGTTGTGGTGTTGAGAGTATCCTCAAAGTTTTCCTTCCACCGCCCAACAATGTCCCAAGTTGAAGTTAGCAGATTCCCACCTCCAGTGGAAACAGTGTTGGCAGGGCACTGCTTCCCCCTCCTGATGCGCCGGACGGTTTGCCAGAATTTCTTCAAGGCCGACCAATAGTCCTTCTCCATGGCCTCACCAAACTCCTCCCAGACCCGAGTTTTTTCCTCCACAACCACCGGACAGCAGTCCGCTTGGGTTGCAGGGAACCTATCAGCTGCCTCAAGACATCAGGCTCAGTAGGTCTCTTTCTTCAGCTTGACGGCATCCCTTACTTCCGGTGTCCATCACCGGGTTCGGGGGTTGTCGCCACGACAGGCATTGGAGACTTTACGAGCACAGCACCGAGTGGCCGCGTCAACATGGAGGTGGAGAACATGGTCAACTTGAAATCAATGTCTCCATCCTCCCTTGGGATCTGGTTGAAGTTTTGCAGGAGGTGGCTGTTCAAGATCTTTCTGACAGGGTACTCAGCGAAACGTTCCCCAACAGACCCTCACAGTACGTTTGGGTCTGCCGAGTCTGTCCAGCTTTCTCCTCCGACATCAGATCCAACTCACCACCAGGTGGTGTTCAGTTCCGCTGAGCAAACTGAGACTAACAGAAAAGTCCAATAACAGAACATCACTCGTGTTCAGATCGGGTGGCCGTTCCTCCCAATCACGTCCCTCCAGGTGTCCCAGTGGAATGACGTCCCCAGTCTTAGCACTTTACAGCACCCCTCCCAGAGACTCCAAGAAAGCCGGGTATTCTGCACTGCCCTTTGGCCCGTAAGCACAAACAATAGTGAGAGACCTATCCGCGACCCAAAGGCACAGGGAAGCAACCCTCTTGTTCACCGGGGTGAGCTGGGGGGCAATGAGCAAGCCCACACTACCCCGCCGCCGTTCACCGCTGGCAACTCCAGAGTAGTGGAGAGTCCAGCTTCTCTTGAGGAGTTAGGTTCCAGAGCCCAAGCTGTGTGTGGAGGTGAGCTCGTCTATTTCTAGTTGGTATCTCACAAGCTAAGGCTAAATTTCTCCTTTTAAGATTGTGAAATACTCAGACCGGCCCTTCTGGCACCAACAACCATGCCACGCTCAAAATTGCTTAAATCACCTTTCTTTGCCATTCTGACATACAGTTTGGAGTTCAGGAGATTGTCTTGACCAGGACCACACCCCTAAATGCACTGAAGCAACTGTCATGTGATTGGTTGATTAGATTCTTGCATTAATGAGAAATTGAACAGGTGTTCCTAATAATCCTTTAGGTGAGTGTATTTTAAAAATGGAGGACCAGTTTAATTCTTGCAACAATGAAACAAATTAGACACATGTAACAATGGTTCAAGGTGATTTGCTTAAAAAGTTTACAGTACATGAAGTTTTTATTATGTGTACATCCTTGACACCTTATAATTGTCTTCTTTGTTTATGTTCTTTTTTTTGTGAGCAAATGTCGCCTGCACTTTCTCTATACTTTTAACTGCCATTGATTCAAGCCGTATAGACCAATCGTAACATCCCTAACAAAACTCTATGCCAGCAACACAATGAACAATCTCAGACCTTTGATAATAAAGCCCAGATGTCGTCTTAAGGCAGGGGTGCTCACACTTTTTCAGCATGCGAGCTACTTATAAAATGACCAAGTGAAAATGATCTACCCACTACAAAAATGCAAAACATATATTTATTTACAAATATATTATGTACAATGTATGTTGATGTACTTAACCGTATGAGCCAATATTGCCCAACACAACATAATTAACTATAATTAATGACATTTATTGTCATTACCTGAGTTTACTCAGATCACTTGCACTGAAATTAATCAGTCAGGGATGCATTGTCCGGACAGTAGCTGCTGACTGATGAGGCAAACACACTTTGAAAATGTCAATGTGAAAAAAAAATCCTCCTCCCATTCCGTCTGAAAGCGATATGTTTTTGTCTTCTTACTTGGTTCAGCTCTCCTACTCATTTTTATACCCTTTCTTAAGTTTAAGAGAAAAAAACAAAGTTAAAAAATTGGAGGTAAACTTACTGAAGCTTGTTAGTTTTGCTGCACTTAGCACCGTTGTTGCGCATGCGCAGTGACCTAAGCGTCAGTAAAATTCAGATGTCATCTGACTGGCTGCACTGTATCACTCAAGTGATTGGATGGATGATTGGCTGATGTCTCTTTTTGTATGTCCTACGATCTACCAATTCTACCTTGAGATCGACCGGTAGATCGCGATCGTATTGAGCACCCCTGTCTTAAAGTCACAAACATTTCACAAATGATTTAACAGTTGATTCATTTTACAATATGCTTTTATGTGATAAAACAGATTTCCTCATATTATAGGAAATAAACACTTATCACTATAGTATGCAGTGTCATTGTTGACTTTTCTTGATTGTATGAGTAAAGATATTCAATTTAATAATGAGCTGTATCGGAATTTGGCAGATGGAATATCATAACATCGCAGCTGAATATCTTTTTTGTTTTTGGGAGGCTGGCTTACAGAGAACTGAATCCTGCAGTAATTCTTGTAGCAGTGGCACTAAATCTGTCTAATTGTGCTGTGTGTCACTGTGGGAGTGAGTGTGGAGACATGAGTGCAAAGCGGGTGGGTGTGTGACTCAGGAATAGAAGGAAACGAGCAGAGAGTGGAAGATTATAGCTTTGCAGCACCAAAAGAGCGAGGAAAACCAACAGAAGCACCACACGCATGAACATCAAAATGGTGCGCGCTATGACAGAGAGGATTTCCACGACCAGCAGCGAGTCCAGGTACTCCGAGCCTAATCCTGCATCCTGAGCAGTGCACCATCGCCGTGGTTCCTCTCGCTGCACCCCCATCCTGTTGCCTGGATACCCCCCAGTTGCCAGTCTTGGTGTAGGATGGGAGACACATCCCTGGCTGGCGCGTTTGAGTGGAACAGTGTAATCTGGTTTTGAGGAGGAAGTTGTGGTGGAGGAGGAAGAGGTGAGAAGGGTCTGACTTGGAGCATGAACAAAGCCCCAGCACAGTAGAGTCCAGGATTTATAATAGAAATCTATGCAGGCCCATACCTCCAGCTTCATCCTCACTCAAAGATGTGCACTGGCTTCAAAAATGGAAATCCACCGGTATGTACCTTCAACTACAGGTTTCTCCAGTGACATGGATGAGCTGGGTTTTTAAAGAGCACATTGTATGCATGTCACAAGTTTTATACGAGCTGAAGCACTTCTTTAAGATGAAAGTCTACGTTCTCTAAAAGCCAAAAAGTTAACATGTCTTCCTTGACCATTAAATGTGTGAATCATTGAGTAACACAGATGTTCTTATTATGCTCTTAGCCCATACTAACATCTTAAGAGTATTTTAAAAGTGAATCATCTATTGTCTAAGCTCTGCTCCTCATCAAGGATGTGTGTACTGCTTCTAAAATGCTAGTGAGTACTTATATTTATATCACAAAGAACTGCATGTATTAATGTTATAGTCTTCCATATGACTATAACTAAAATAAATAAAAATGTTTCTGGCACCAACAGTTGAATCTAGTACAGATGCTGGTATTTTTTGATAAATTTAAGACAATTAATTATCTCAAGTTTTAGCTATATTGCAATATTACACATAGTTACACATATTTAATATGACATTACATTTTCTTTTTTTGCTCTATTTTTAATATATTTGAGTACATTTAAATATTTAAAAACTGTGCTGTATAGAAATAGCGGAGCAGTGAGTAATGTATTATTATGGCAGTATGACAAATATAGTATGGCTCCAAAACCACAGTGGAGTAGTAACAGTAGCTTAGCTTCCGTTGCTGTTGTTCTTGTGCAGGACGCTCCACCCTCCAGTGTAACCATTGTGTGAGCTGCACAAATATAGCTGCTGTACAGTCAGGATTCTGACTGCTGGGTGATTAATGTCCACACAAACATTAGTGTGAGCATGTTCACACCTCACTGTGTTCACAGAGAAAATATCCCGATGCATTTTAGTCAAACTCATTAAAGTTGTTCTTTTATTTAGTTTAAATAAATATCATTTGTACTATGGCTAGTTAAAAATAGACATCACCTTTAGTGAGTGTTGCTCTATGAAACTAACATCAAGAGCATTACATTGATTATTGATTATGTTTAATAATATGTCAACATGGCCAAACACCGGCTGTTGTTTTTGACTGATGCATATGGACATTCTGCATTTTCAAACAGATTATGAACTGAAGAAGATTTTTTTCCACTATGGCCTAAAGGGAAAAGGCAATACAGCACATGCATTTGTATTTGTATTTATTTTATTCTCCCTTTATTATCCCCGAGGGGAAATTCATTGTCAGCACCAGGTGGCGCCCAGCATGTTTTAATGTTGGTAGATGAAGCTGGAGTATCTGGAGGAAACCCGCCTGAACACAAACTCCACACAGTTTGCATGTTCTTTGAACAAACAAGGGAAAAGAGTGTATCTTTAAAAACTTGTGACCTGCCTTAACCCTCAGGGATTCAGGGACCCCTCAAGCCATTTTGTACATATTTGTATAATTTTCTTTTTTGATTTGGTGATTATTATGGCTGTGATACAGCTTATGGCATAGATTTCCTATTTTTAATATATATTTTTAATACCAAAAAATACATGTAAAATCATACATAATTATATATGTTTTTTGCATAATTCTCTTAAACCAATTTAGCTCAAAACAACTAAATATTCAATCATTTTCAGTATTTTATTATATCTCACTGTTATTTTTGAAAAAAATATTTTGGGCTGAATCTTCCCGATCATAACGCAGGCATAAGGCGAAGATGAAAGCTTATTGAGGATGCGCCCAAATCCATTTTTACGATTATCACAGCACAGTTAGTTTAAATAGAGAGGACTTGACCTTCAGCTGGTGCAGGTATAAAGAGACAGGACTTGAACCGGAGCTAGGATAAAGAGGCAAGACTTGAGCTGGCACAAGTATAAAGTGACAGGACTTGAGCTGGCACAGTTATAAAGAGGCAGGACTGGCGCAGGTATAAAGAGAAAGGACTTGAGCTAAACCAGGTATGAAGAAGCAGGAATTAAGCTGGTACAGTTATTTTATTTTTTTTTATTCTAAACATTCTATAATTTATTTTTGTCACCAGTTGATCTACCACATGACTGTGTTTAACCAATCAGATGTAGCCATGCAGTCACATGACCACACACAAAATGTGGAGGCATAGTGACACAAACTCTTGGTCGGCAGTAGCAACACTGCTTTCTGAATCAAATAGTTTTTTTGTCTATTATTTTATTTATTAGGTAGTGCTACTGAATTACTTAAGCTACATTTTTTGCTTTTTTTTTCTGTACTGGAACATACATTACCGGAATTTCCGTAAAAGATGGTCTGCATCTTTTATATAGATCCGCATCTTATACTTGACTTTTATTGTTCTCTGTCGATGTTGCTGCAGTAAAACACCACTTTGAGCACATTTGTTTGCATTTGTGGAGAAACAAAATGCGTGGTTCATATTCATAATTCTACAACAACATTCACCATGTGGAATTTAATCCACACTAATAAATGGAAAGGACATGTCAATTGAATAGGCATTTTTGTTCCAAAATAAATTCTACAGATGGAACTAATGTTGACAGATGATATAAAAATAATTGCTACCATTGCTTTGAGCAACATGTGTCATTTTAAATAAACAGATTAACTGAACATTGATATCACTAACTTGGAATGCAGGTTGGTCAATTTAAAAATAACAAAATATAGCCGCAAGCAGAAATCATCAGCCCTTGCCATAGCGACCCGGTGCTGGTCCCGAGTTTGAACCGTGTTGCTGTCTTAGTTGGTGTTCTTTAAGAAGCCTGCCAAATGTTGGTAAGGATATCAATGTATTTCGGTTTCAGTGGTAAGTTTCAAGTTTATTGCTGTTACTCTGAAAACAGTTTCTCCCGGCTCTTTTGATACGAGTGTTGGAACTATGACTACGAGAATAAAAACTATAAAACCAATGTAAGGTTGTTACTTTAATTCCACGCTGTACTTAATTCCACAGGTATAAGTACAGCGCTGGTGACCAACTGGTTCTAAATGGTTTCAACAAAGGAGGTATTTAGTGTCCTAATCTAGGGTGCAGCATAGCATTTAAAGTGTGCAAATAACATACAGAAAAGAGGGGGCTTCTTAATAAAAACACTAACATTGCAATAAAGCTCCAATGCTCAAGGAAGTGTTAATGGGGAAATTAAGCATAGAATATTGATTTAAATAGATTTCTTGTGAATTGGAAATTTGCATGAACTGATTGGAATTGATAATCTAACAATGTTCAACCATTGCAACCATTCAACTCTTTCCTCACTGCTATATCATAACTATTAATATTAATTCAACATTTACCACTTAGAACACAAAACATTAAATCTTTTTTTTTAAATTTTAAACTAGTCTCTGTATTCAAAAAAGTGTTAAGGCATTATTAATGAAGTGTTCCTTTTTCTTAATGCTGAAAAAAAATATTTTGCAACATTTCATGAAATTTGGACAAAAACTTTTGGGTTAGATCTGTTCAGGCGTGTCTACAGAATATATTCTAAAAACTTCAGACATATGTGCCAAATTTCATACATTTTCATACTATTTTTTTTGCCTTTTATAGGGAATTTTGGGTCCCCTTGTAGGAGCGCTGCTGCACAAAAATATATATTTTTTTCAATTCAAATAAGTTTAGGCCTTAGTAGCAAAGAAGTCATTGAAATTTGAGCCAAATCGGAATTTGCCTTTGCGAATTATAATAATTTAAGTTATGTACGATTTGCCAAAATTTAAAGTTAACTTTGACACACCATCACTCGGAAACCAGGTTTTATCTGTAAAGAGTTTAGATAATTTTTGATGCCCTTCTTTTCTAAATTATGTGAAGCAATAATCCAGAGTTGTCATGTAGTTAAAAGTTAGCTCTAGAGACCAGAGCCATCTTTTGTACCAGGCTGTAAACATGATTTTTACACTTATAGTTCCGCTTTTGGAGCTGGCCATCATGTTGGACGGAGGTATATCGCTGTACGGTGGCACCCTAGTCCCTTGCCATGCATGGCAGGCTCGGCACAAATTAGTTGCTGTTGTCCTGTTTTTAATTCACTGAATCTGAAGAGCATTTGAGCCTTATTTACGCTTCAAGAGGACCTAAAAAAATCTTTTTTTCAGCTCCAAATCAGACCAATACAAATCAGGACCAATACAGCCATTGGTAGGATTTCTGGATATCAGCCCCTTCAGTTATGTTCCAGTGGTACATCCCATGTAGGGGTTTGTCCTCCCATGATGGTCTCTTCTCCAGCACCTCTTCCTTTGTTCCCCATTGCCTGAGACATTCACTGAGCATGTCATCTGTTGGGGCATTATCTTTGATGTACTTGTGGATCTTAGATTTTTCATCCTGGATAGAGGCACTCACTAGTCCACGGCCGCCTTCTTTACGGCTAGTGTACAGTCTCAGGGTGCTGGATTTGGGATGGAACCCTCTGAGGGATGGAACTGAGTCCCCGGTCGGAGCACTTTCCAGCACTCCTCCCAGAGACTCCAAGAAGGCCGGGTACTCTGCACTGCCATTTGGCCCGTAAACACAAACAACAGTGAGAGACCTATCCCGACCCGCAGGAAGCAACCCTCCCCTTCACCGGAGTGAACTCCAAGACATGGCGGCTGAGCTGGGGGGCTATGAGCAACTCCAGAGTAGTGGAGAGTCCAGCCTCTCTCGAGGATTTGGGTTCCAGAGCCCAAGCTGTGCAAGGAGGTGAGCCCGACTATCTCTAGTCGGTACCTCTCAACCTCCCGCACAAGCTCAGGCTCCTTACCCGCCAGCGAGGTGACATTCCATGTCCCTAGCGCCATATTCCGTGTTCGGGGATTGGGTTGTCGAGGCCTCCGCCTTTGACTGCCACCCAATCCACTTTGCACCGGCCCCCACGGTTCCTCCTGCAGGTGGTGGGCCCACCGGAAGGTCGGCCCCACGTCGCTCTTTCGGGCTGAGCCCGGCCGGGCCCCGTGGGGAAAGACCCGGCCACCAGACGATCGCATGCGAGCCCCAACCCCGGGCCTGGCTCCAGGGTGGGGCACCGGTTACGGTCCTTGATATTAACCTAAGGGGGTTTTAACCGCTTTTTGTCTGGCCCATCACCTAGGACCTGTTTGCCTTGGGAGACCCTACCAGAGGCATATAGCCCCCGACAACATAGCTCCTAGGATCATTTGGCCACTCAAACCCCTCCACCACGATAAGGTTGCGGTTCAAGGAGGGGAGATACAAAAAAAAAAAAAAAAAAAAAAAGACAAAACGTCTTCACCTTAAAAACTGAGTCCAGATGCTTTTAAGTCAACCTTTTTCTCAAAATGTCCTGGATGACTGAAAACCTTCACAGTCCTTTTCTAGGTCTTTCAGTCATTGGCTCTGGTGCTCCAAAGTGAGATTGAGAAATAAAATACACCCGTTATGTTCCTGCACAGTTAGACATATATGGTCCAGTTTGATTTCACTTGGAGCAAGAGCCTTCCTGAGTTTGACCTATAATTTAGCAATTACCTTCTCAGTTGCTCTGTTTACTTCTCAGCTAGTGTCTTGTTTTTTTGCTCCAATAGGGCCATAATGTCGTTAAGCATTAGGCTATTGCTAGCATTAGCATCTTCTTTCTCAGCAGCTTTACTCCCCTTAGTCACCATTTTGGGAGGTGGGCAACACTCAGTTTGGCACAGTTGGAGGAAAAATTGTGCGAGACATACCAAAAAAGATTTTGAAGAGTGGATGTTGTAAAAGGTTACAATTATACTAGAGCATGCAATCATTGTTTCTACCTCCCCCACACACATTTCTAGCTGATATCAAAAATGGAAAAAATAACCCTTTGGTTACAATTGGTGAATGCAATCCACGTGAAACAACTGCTATAACAGCACAGTAACTGAAGTTGGTTTGTGTGTCTGAACAGTGAACAGAGTATCTGCCAGGCACGCGCCGCAGTCATGGTGTATGACGACGCCAACAAGAAGTGGGTCCCAGCTGGAGGGTCCACGGGCTTCAGCAGAGTCCACATTTACCACCACACGGGTAACAACGCATTCCGGGTGGTGGGCCGCAAGATCCAAGACCACCAGGTAAGTGGCTCACATCACTGTGCTATTATTTCTTTGATTAAAATATCATAGGTAGTGCATGTCTTATTGCCAGCTCTCACAAGTTAGTAGTTATTTTGTCTTTTCTTAATGAATATTCAACCTAAGCCTTAGGCGCTAAGTAGACAAGACATTCATTTTTGTTTAGCCCAATATCACAACAACAACCACCTCAAAGGGGTTAACGGACTGCACTAGACAACATCCTCTGTCCATAGACCCTCCTTCAGGATGAGGAAAAATAAAACAAAACAACAGAGATAAAACAGAAACCACAGGGAGAACCACAGAAGGAGGGATCCACTTCCAGGTTGGACAAGCTGTGCATAAATGTGTCCAGGACAGTTAAAAACAACATAGTAATATTAACAAAAAAAAACTAACACATTTTAATTGGCTGTGTCCAGTGTCCACTGTGTGTGTGTGTTTAATGGTGTATGGTACCGCTGCCAGCATTAAGGTAGATGACAGATGGTCTGGGGATGATGGGTACTCAGGAACAGGGAGCCAGAGCAGGTACTTGGAATGGTTGAGCAGGAGCAGGGTAGCAGTAGCAGGCACAAGTTTGCAGGCCCACGTGGTGCTGGGTGTGTTCATCTCAAAGTAGTAGAACACTCTGGCAACTGGGGTTGTGTGTTGGCTGCTCAAATATCTGCCTAATTGTAATGGCGGCAGGTGTGCAGCCCGGGAGTGGCTAGTTGCTCAGGTGATCTAACGAGCAGCCATGACAAGACCGGAGTAATGTGATCAAACTTCCTAGTCTTAATTAAAAGCAATGAATGTAGAAGGGCTGGACATAGCAAGCCTGCTTCCGGGTTGGAAACCTATTAGGAAGTTGGCGTAGGCTCCATCAAGCCTGACCCCCATTGACATCCCTTGAAAAATCGGCGGCAATTACGAAGTGGCTATTTTTGTCACAGTCATCATTCTAACGCTGCCGCCTTTCTTTGAACACATTCTTATTATTCCGTAATCGCTATATTGATATTTGTCACATAACTCAAGATATTAAGTTTAATAACTGACCTATCAGCTGCCTCCATTCTGCTATGTCGGCTCGAGGTTTGGTTGGCACTCGTTTCCATCTTGTTGTATCTGCTGCTCTCGGGAGAAGAAACCGCTGGATATATATGAACAGAAGAGAGACCCGTGGAGGCCTAACTAATTTAAATCAGTGAAATTTAAGCTTTTTGCTAAACCCAAAGATTGTTTTTGGTTAGTCCATGTTTTCTGAAGCTTTTTAGCCAGTATGTCTTCGTTTTTTGTTAATTAGTTTGTTAGTTGCTGCTGTTCATGAATGGAGATGCTTGCTGTTAGCTAAAAGCTAACGCTAGCTGTGTTTGATTTAATTCAGCTGATTTAAATTACTTTTTCATCGTCCAACTGCCCTAAATGAACCATGCTCCAGTTTCTAGGTGAGTACATTTTTGCATGTCTTAAAATACTGCTCAGAATATATACATTTGCTATACTTTTGTCAGCTGACCGGAAGGTGGCTCTCCACCGTTTTAACGCTAGCTTAATATGATACACTGGACCAAACTTGTTTAATAATATAATATACGATCATAATAAACCATAATGCTCTTATAGTTTTTAGTAAGATAAGGATAAATGTCTCTGACTGAATAATAACTGTGTAGTTTGCAAACCAAGTAAATGCCATAATATAATCATAATAATAAAAGCAAAAATGATAAGTGGGGTTAATGTACAAGGATCTGGGTTGTGCCATTTTGGTAAATACATTTGACACATGCCTGTTTTATGAAAATAGATATTGTTCTCTCTCAGATTTCCTAAAGATGATGCTGAGGCTGATCAGAAGAAAGGCTCTTGGTTGTGGTGGTTGTGAGCACTTTGAAGAGGAAATTCAGACAAAGGTGAGTGTTAATTAAACAAAACATTACACCTGCAATGACCCACCAAGCTCTGAGACTTTTTACTCTAGAAAACACTTCCATTACTCTGCAGTCATACATCTCTTAAATACTGTAGCTAAAGTGCATATGTGAGTTTTATATTTGTACATTTGTATCATCTGTAAATCATGACAGCAGTGGACAGGTAAATGTTTATGCCACATTTTAAACATGACAGACATCTCTGACCCAGTACAGTTCACATTAACTTATTATATTTATGTAGGGTGACCAGACGTCCCGTTTTTCCCGGGACAGTCCCGTATTTCAACTCAAATTTTAGTGTCCCGACTTATTATGAAAAAATCATGTTTTGTCCCGTATTTCATCATTAATATTTTTTTTTTTATTTTATTTTTTTGCTGAGTGATAGCGTGAGTACTCCTCTCATACAGAATAACCTAATAAAACTAGCAAATCACCTTATAGTATATTTTAGAGAAAAAAAATCCATTCAATAAGAGAAGGCAGAAGAACAATTCCATCCAATCACAATTCCCTTAATCAATGTGCAGTTAGAGAAGGCGGAATCCGACGTCACAGTTAAGTGTACAGTATATGAGATGAGAGGACGGATAAGCTTGCCTCAGGTGCAAAGATGTCAAAGAAGCATGCGTGTACATTTAACGACGATCTTCAAAAAGAGTTTAAATTTCTCAAAAGAGAGTCACTATCAGAGGCAAGTAAATTAAGATGCGACATTTGCGGGGCTCGCTTTTCCATTGCTCACGGAGGGCGAGCCGACATTACGCAGCATATGCACACAAAAAAGCACATGGACGATGCTAAAAGTAAGTGTGCTACTCCAAGTGTCAGTGAATTTTTTTGTGAAGCAAAGCTGCGAATCTGATAAAATGCATGCAAGTGAAGGACTTTTTGCATATCATTCTGTTATTCATGACCATAGTTTTCGGTCAGCTGACTGCACTGCAAAATTAATTAAGAAATTGTATAATCCAAAATTTTCTTCCGCTCGCACTAAATCTGAGGCTATAATATGCAACGTTCTTTGTCCTTTGTCAGAGGAAGAAGTTCAGCATGATTTGGACAAGTGCTCCTTTGTCACATTAACTGTGGATGCATCCAACCACAAAGACATTAAATTGTTCCCTGTGCTTGTGCGATACTTCAAGCCACTAGAGGGTGTAAAGGTCAAGATCATTGAATTTTCATCTCTGCCAGGTGAGACATCGGATTTGCAAACTGCCTACATTTCCCATGTCATTGAAAAACATGGCCTTGCTCAGAAAATAGTTGCACTTTGTGCTGATAACACTAACACAAACTTTGGCGGTGTTAAAAGAGATGGTAAAGGCAATATCTGGAGGAAGCTGCAAATTCAGCTAGGAAGGGATATTCTGGGCATTGGCTGTAATGCACACATCATCCACAATACCCTGCAAACAGCAGTGGATTGCTTACCAATTGATTTGGAGTGTTTTGCTGTGAAGGTATACAAATACTTTCATATCTATACAGTCTTGCGTAAAGGAGCTCAAGGAGTTTTGTGGTTTTGTACAGCTGGACTATAAGAAATTACTGCAGCATGGTAGTATACGTTTCCTCTCTCTTGGTCCATCTCTTGAACGAATTCTGCACCTTTTGATGGTCTACGTGCATACTTTCTTTCTCAAGAAAAGTGCCCAAAGTTTCTAAAAGACACATTCAGCAACCCTTTCACAAAACCTTGGCTTGGATTTGCACTTAAGCAAACTGCAACTTTCCATCGTGCATTGGAGACAGTAGAGCAAGACAATATATCTGCCACAGAAGTGGTTTTGCACATTTATGATCTGAGAATTGTCTTGCAGGCCAGGCTGGAGGAATCATTTATTCCCTCTGACATCAAAACACAGTTAGACACCCTTGTTGAAGCTGGTTCAAGAATGGAGAGACATTCAGAGCAGCCTCAGCAACCTCTACTCAAGAATACCTGCTCTCACATCGGTTGTGAAACCATGCTCTTTAATGAGTGGGCCTGTGCTAAAAACATTGTCACTTGTCACATCACTGAGTGGAACAAAAACAAGCTGGCTGTGTCTGACAGACGTGTTTAGTGATATGGGGAGCAAGTCACTCAACTTTGGAGTCTTATCTTTGGCTGTGGAGTTTGTTTTATGCCTGCCTGGTACATCTGCACCTGTGGAGCGTGTGTTCTCATTAATGAATGCATCATGGACGGATGAAAAATCTCGACAGAGTGTAACAACTATGAAGGCAATCCTTTTTGTACGAATTCATTTCAAACTGGACTTCTCTGCATTTTATGATAACAAGCGCACGCTGGCAAAAATTGGTTCCAGTGAAAAATACAAATCAGCAACAGTGAATGATGCTGTTGCACCATCTTGTTCCCACTGATCTGCAATTTTATGTAAGTCTACATTTATTTTTTTACATAGCTAACAATAGTATTAAGTGTAAATACTTGTATGTATGCAGTAGGTGTTGCGGGTCTGTGAGTTCTGTGTCTATCCCGTATTCCACTCTGAGAAATCTGGTCACCCTATATTTATGCTAATGTTAAGTATTATATTTATGCTAATGTAAGTTCAAATCAAAGTTCCCTATTTTCTGAAAAACAGTTCTTACACACACAGTAAGGCACAGTGAGCTGGTGAATAAAAACTAAGATATGTGTTTTTTTCTGTGATTAACAGTACATCTCATGTTCAGAGGTGACCGGGCCTAACAGCAAAACTTGTTTTAAACATAACTTTTTACTTTGTTCTCTGTTTTTGCAGAGCTCCTCTACAAGTTACCTGTCTGCTGCTGCTTTTCAGTCGGCATAGTCCAGTCAGGTCCAGTACTGTCCAGTCCAGTCCAGGCATCAGGCTGCTCGCTAATCTTCTTTGCTCCTGGACAGTTGACATAGACCAACCTCATCTTCCTCAGCTTCATCTGACACCACATCCTGGTCCATCTACAACAAGCGTTTTTCAAATAAACTTATACAAAATAGAATTTTCTTTCATTTATGTGCTTCTAGGTTTGAAGGCATATATAAACAGTTTTTTAAGATCTTAAATCTTGACATAATTTATACACTTAATATTTAAGTGCACAGAGTTAATAACTTGTAAAAAGGCTTTTTATTAATTTTTAAAGAAACCTTTAAATAACATGAAAGTAGATGAACGCATAAACAGACAAAACTTTAAATCATTTATTACTATAGTGTTATTTTAGAATGCCATAAGCAATAGAAGTTATTGTGGAAAAGAATCAGAAATCATAAAACATATTGTTTTGTGTATTATTAAATTGTAATGATAAAGTAGTGCGGCAAAGACGGAAGAGTTCTGAGGTCTTTGACCTGCAGTTGCACGGGTTAAATTAATATTTTTGCAAAATAAAAACTGGTTTAACACATATTTACTCCATCTCAAAAATACAGCATCTTTGACTACAATTTCTAAATAACCAGTTTCTTAAAGAAGGTATTCAACGTGTCTATTTTAAATTGAAGAAAACTATTATTAACCACAGATGCTAAGATAGATATCATACAGAAACTATCATTCTAAATGATCAACTTTATGTATTTTTACAACATACAGTTTAAAATTACGATGTATCTAATGATAAGCAGTTTAGTACTTTTGTTAGCTGTAGCTGTTAGCTGTTAGCTGTATTTTAGAACAAAGATGACAAACATTGTGCTTAGTAAAGTAGGAGAATATTTAAAAAACGTAGAAATTGGTGTAAAAGTGAAATTCACCTGAAGTAGAGCAGCAGCAGAGGGCGCAGTGAAGGAGCAGAGATGTTAAGTTTAGCTCAAGTCTCTGTCGGAGCCAATAACGGTAGAAGGGGTAAATAATAGTGACCTGAAAGGGATATATAATCATTAAATTAGATAATGCTTACCTAATAATACAATTCTTTTTACCAATATATTATTCTATACATAATGTGGGTAAAAACTAAATATAAGAAAGGCAATTAGTTTTAATAACTAATGCCATTAGTTATTAAAACGAGATTTAGCAATAAAAAAGGAAACACTGCTCTGGTTACAGTTAACTACTAGCAGAGGTGGAAAGAGTAATACAATTTTGTACTCAAGTAAAAGTACTGTTACTTCACTGAAATTTTACTTAAGTAAAGTTACCAGTCTAAAAATCTACTCAAGTAAAATTAAAAAGTGGCTCATTAAAAAAAAAAATCTCAGTAACTTTTACTCTGAGTAAATACTCAGAGTAAAAGTTTTTTTTTTAAATAGCTGGGGTGGGGGTAGTGTAGAAAAAAAGACAAGATAATATAAATCTCAAACTATTTGTTTTAATTGAAGGAGCACCTTTAGAATTTAAAGTGCAACAAAAATAAATAAAATAAAAAATTTTCTGCTGATGGATTTTTACATTAAAGATAAACATTTAACATTACAGTACAATGAAACAATTCCAAGTAAACATAAAACTTCATATATGGGGCAGTAGCTCAGTGGGTAGAGCAGTCGTCTTTCAATCATACTGTCGTTGTGTCCTTGGGCAAGACACTTAACCCACCTTGCCTCCAGTGGCTGTAACACTGGTAATTACTGTAGAACAATGTAAGTCGCTTTGGATAAAGCGTCTGCTAAATGAATAAATGTAAAATGTATATAAACCCATTATAATAAAATTTAAATTTACCTGTGGCCTTCCTATCAGTCTAACAGGTAGGAAATATATAGAAATTAAATAGTTGGTTAAAATTTAAGTTTATCAAATATTAACCTTATTTAAGCTACATTTTTCCGTTATCTTTGATGAACATTAAGTGGCTGATGTTCCTTTAATATCTGCCGAACATGACGCAGATCTGACACGCTGTCACATCTCAATTTCTCTACAACTCTTTTAAGCTCATTTTAGACTTAATTAACTCATTTAAGAAAATGATAGGAATTTCTAGAATAAAATTCTGTGTTATTGTTCGTTTAAGCGCAAAATAACTTGATTCTTGTGCGCGTCTTTCACACAAGGGCTGCGTCTCAATCAGTTCCCCAGTGCAGTAGTCAGCGCACTAATCAGGGAGTCGCCACACTCATGTAGGCCTACACAATGTTCTGAGTCACCTAGGAACTTTTTGAGACACACCCACGACATTCACAGACAGCGGCTTCTCTTTCGTCTTGTCGCGCCGGAATGGTTTTTAAAAGCATTTGCATGAATAAGAGCGGGATCATAACGTAATGCTAGGCAAAAGATGATAGAAAAACGGATGCTGCGTTAATTGCATTAAATATTAATTTTTTTTTCTTAAAATAAATGTATCGACCCTTGTGCTAACCAACATTAATAATGTCAATCACAACAGTACATCAATTAAGTAAACTAAAAATACAAATAATATTAACTTTCCTCAACATGCTTGCGGTTTGATGTAAGTTTTTATAAGCTGCCAGTTCAGTCGACTTGGGCAAACACAGTTTACACTGCATAATAAAACTTTTGCCTTTCTTGCACTTGAAATCAAAGTGGTCGCTTAAATATGGTCAGGGGTTTGCATAATTAGAAGTTGATGGCATATATTTCAGCTGGGTATTCATTTGTTTTGTCCGTCTCCATCGTTCTTGTCAGTTTAGCGCGTTTATTCTCCCGCCCATCAATCAATCAGTGGAGTAATTTCCAGGGCGCAATTTTTTATTTTTTTCCCCTTTTGATTTTTATTTATTTATTTTTTTACTCAGTAACGGATACGGATTAAAATGTAGCGAAGTACAATACTTCAAACAAATCATACTTAAGTAAAAGTAAAATTACAGATTTTAAAAACTACTTTAAAAAGTAGAAGTACACAAAAAAGCTACTCAATTACAGTAACGCGAGTAAATGTAATTCATTACTTTCCACCTCTGACTACTAGCATATGTTCGCATGCAGGTAACAATACTCTTTTTAATACCTTAAAGAAATAATTTAAATACTATATGTTGATTAAAATCAAGTAATCTATAGGTAGTTGTCAATATAGGTCATTATGAGTGAAATTAATGAAATTTAAAAAATTTAATTACAAATAATTATAACATTTACCTCAAGTTAGCCAGCAGTCAAAAATGCAGCAAAAACAGAGGATGAGCTTGGCTTCGCCCAGTGACTGTAGAAGTCAGCTCCCTCTATCGTCAATGACCTCGCCGCTATCTGCAGGACTTTCAACTTTCACATTTCAACAAGCCCAGTTCTGATTGGCTCGCTGGTTACCATGCTAACGCACACTCAAACCTAGCTCATATGCCCAAATTAGGACTTCTGGCTCCATAAAATCAACATGGCGACCCCCATAACGGCTAAAAATGGCAACTGAAAAGGCTTCACACTCGAGGTTTGTAACGCTATGGGTGACGTCACACTCCTTATGTCCAGCCCTTCAACACTCATTGCTCTGGAGGCTAAAACGATTTGCCTTGGAGCTAGAAACTGGCGCTTTCAATATGTCGACTGAGGGGGCCTGAGGAGCCAGGGTGCAAAATTTTGGCCCTCCCGCAACACTTTGGTGAAATGGACACATGGTGCTTTCACGGACGGTGGAATTGGGCAACGGGTCTCGGTTCCACCTATACAGGAGGACCAGCTAAGTGCAGTAATGTAGTTTGTATCATGACAGGACCCCAAATAAAAATCTCCAGTCATCATCCAGCTCGGTGTTTGCCATGATCCCACTTCGGGCTTATTTAATGGTTTTGATAGTGTGTCCGTGGACAGGGAGTTTTGTACATTTATTTTTTAAATTATTGTGATAAAAGTTATTTTGCTGGTGTCAGCAAGCACCCATGAGTAAGGAAAATGAAGTCCTGATTGTAAATTCCACTGACCACGAACACACTATTTTGTTACATTGAATAAATCTAATGTGGGATCGCTGTAACCCGCCCTCAAAAGGTTAGGGCCACCAAACCTGGGTTCCTGTATTCAAAAAATTGTGGGCGTCCGGCGCGCAAGTCCCAAAAACCTTCTAGAGAAGAGAAAGGTCTGATTATACCAGCCGCCAAATCGTTATTGATGTATAGCTATATAGCCAGTCCCTGGGAGGAGAAGTATCCGGGAGAATTGCTTAATCATAAGGTCAACAGGTTTAGGCAAAGGGACTTGAGAAAAGTCCAACTGGTCTGGTGGTAATGTCCAAAAAACTTGCGACCAGACAGAGCTTCTCTTCTGGGGTGAGACATGAATGGGTATCAGCAGGTGGTATAGAAGGCTGGGGTTGTCGGGAAAATTGGTGAGGTTGAGAAGGCTCAGTGGACCTGGCTTTTCTGGGCTACTGCTGCAACAGGCAGGATAACACAGTGGATTTACATTTATATTTAGTTATTTAGGAGACACTTTTATCCAAAGTGACTTGCAAATGAGGAAAACAACGGAAGCAATTATAACAACACAAGGTACCAAAATGCATAAGTGCACCAAAAACTACTCTGTTAAAGCCCAGCACAGTATACAAAGGAACGATAAGAAGCAGTGGTGTTCTTGTAGGCCAAGAGCATAGCTTTGAACTTTATGCGGGAGGAGTGTAACCTAATGAAGAGAGAAAAGGTTAAAGCAAAAGCATCTGGACTCAATTCTCTCAGAAACAACAAAATGTCTTTACCTTAAAATCTGAGTCCAGATGCTTTTACTTTAACCTTTTTTTTTCTAGATGACCTGGATGACTGAGAGCCTTCACATACTAATGAAGAGCGGAGTTACGTGCGCTCTCTTCGGTTCATTGAAGACCACTCTTGCCGCTACATTCTGGATCATCTGCATTGGTTTGCGCATTGCAATAATCCTTAGATAGGAATTTTTTCTATTGTTGTATAGGATGAATCTGCAGGATTAAGTGGTGCTGGCAATATAACTTGTCTCTTCAGTAGCAGTGTGTTGCAGGCCTCTTTGAAAGCATTGGGGAATGACCCAGTGGTGAGAGATGAGTTGATGATGTGGGCCAACAGATGGAGAGATGGCTTGAAGGAGATGGGGGGTGATAGGATCCAGCGGTCAGGTGGTAGGGTGGTTAGAACCAATGACCTTGGAAACGTCTGCTTCAGTTAGAGGAGAGAAAGAGGGAAGCAAACACATAGGGGATGTGGGTGAGTTTCCTTTACAAAGAAAGATTGTTGCGTCTGAAAAATGACCAGTGGTAAAACATTTGCAATGTCTGGAGTAATTCGGTTGAGAGTGACAAAGAAATGATCACGTGATGTCTGTTGCTAATGTGGTAACACGCTTAAGGTCAAATGATGCAGTCCGGTTGTTGAGGTTAGCAGCCTGCGGCTCTGCCATGTATAGGTTAATTGGCAACTCTAAAACGACAGGCATTTGCAAATATCAGCCTGACAAGAAACACATATGCTAACAGGATTTCTGATCTTTCAGGGGATTTGGACAACCAATTGAAACGCAAAGTAAAATCATTTATTAAGTTTTCAGTTGCAATTGATAAAAGCACTGACATTGCAGATGTTGCACAACTTGCCATATTTATCCGCGGCGTTGACGACACTTTAACTGTCACCGAGGAGTTTGTGGAGTTGGTTCCAATGACGGATACCATAACAGCAGCTGATATTTTTACTGCACTCGTCGGAGCGCTCGATCAGGGTCAGTGTTAACTGGTCCCGCTGTCAGCTTGGCTACAGATGATGCGCCATCAATGATTGAGAAAAAAGCAGGTGTTGTGACAATATTTAGAGAGAAAGTGCAGAGTGAAAATGGAGGACATGATTTTTGGACTTTTCACTGTATTTTACACCAGGAGGCATTGTGTTGCAAACCAGTGTTAGAATTTCCGTCCACAGAATGGATGCAGGACCTTGCATTCATGATGGATGTTACAGAGCACTTGAATAACTTGAATAAAATGCTGCAAGGACGCAACAAAGTTGTCACGCAGTAGTATGACAGTATATATGCGTTAACGCTATTATTAGAAGAGACACAGCTCGCGGTGATGATGCTGCTCACTTTCCTTGTCTGAAGGATGTGTGCGCACTTGACGCAGACATTAAGCGGTTCAAAGATAAAATAACGGGACTATTGCGGGAGTTTGAGCCGCGCTTTCAGAGTTTTGGTTAACGAGAGAAAGGCTTCCAAAGTGTTTTGCTCACCATTCACCGTGAATGCCTCTGATCTGCCCGTCAACATCCAACTTGAAATAATAGACTTGCAGTGTGACACAGATTTGACGAGCAAATTTGCTGTAGCTTGCTTGTAAACATTTTTATTAGTAGGCTATCTCTTGCCAGGCTACCCCAACTTGACAGCCCTTGCAGCAAAAGTGTTGTGCATGTTTGGAACCACATATCTTTGTGAGCAAGTTTTCTCTGTAATAAACATCAATAAGACAAAGCTGCGCTCAAGCACTTGAATGACATCCTGAAATTGGCTGCCACTCAGGATGTGACACCTGATATTGATGCACTTGTGAAAGCTAAAAGATGCCAGGTTTCAGGGGTAGCCTACACTAAACAGTGGGTAACACCCAATGACTGTAGAAGGGCTGGACATAGCAAGCCCGCTTCGGTCTGTGCCTAATAGGAAGTAGGGTTGGCTCCATCAAGCATGACCCCTACTGACATCCATTGAAAATCGTGGCAATTACGAAGTGACTATTTTTGTCACTGCTCTCGTAAAATATATACCGGATATATATGAAAAGAAGAGAGACCCGTGGAGGCCTAACTATTTTAAATCAGTGAAGTTTAAGCTTTTTGCTACACCCAAAGATTGTTTTTGGTTAGTCTTTGTTTTCCGAAGCTTTTTAGCCAGTATGTCTTGGTTTTTTGTTAATTAGTTTGTTAGTTGCTGCTGTTCATGAATGGAGATCGCTTGCTGTTAGCTAAAAGCTAACGCTAGCTGTGTTTGATTTAACTTATTATAGATATTTAAATCACTTTTTCATCATACAACTGCACTAAATGAACCATGCTCCAGTTTCTAGGTGAGTACATTTTTGTATGTCTTAAAATACTGCTCAGAATATATACATTTGTTATACGTTTGTTAGCTGACCTCAAGGTGGCTCTCCACCGTTTACGCTAGCTTAATATGATACACTGGACCAAACTTGGTAATAATTTGATATACGGTCATATATAACCTTCAATTTGGAAGGAATTAAGCATAATGTTCTTTTTTAGTTTTTAGTAAGATAAGGATAAATGTCTCTGACTGAATCATTACTGTGTAGTTTGCAAACCCAGTAAATGCCATAATATAATCATAATAATGTAAGCAAAAATTAGAAGTGGGCTTAATGTTCTCTTCTACAAAGATCTGTGTTGTGTTATTTATATATTTTCACATATGCCTGTTTTATGAAAATAGATATTGTTCTCTCTCAGATGTCCTAAAGGTGATGCTGAGGCTGAGGCTGATCAGAAGAAAGGCTCTTGGTTGTGGTGTGAGCACTTTGAAGAGGAAATTCAGACAAAAATTACATTAAACTACACATTACATTAACCATTACACCTGCAATGCCCACCGACCTCTGAGACTTTTTACTCTAGAAAATACTTTCCTTACTCTATAGTCATACATCCCTTAAACATTACTGTAGCTAAAGTGCATATGTTAGTTTTATATTTGTACATTTATCTATAAATTATGACAACAGTAGACAGGTAAATGTTTATGCAACGTTTTAAACATGACAGACATGACCTCTTACACAGTACAGTTTGCTGTATTAACTAAAGGCAAATCAAAGTCCACTATTTTCTGAAAAACAGTTCTTACACACACAGTAACACACAGTGAGCTGTGAATAAAAACTAGATATGTGTTTTTTTTCTGTGATTAACAGTACATCTCATGTTCAGAGGTGACCGGGCCCAACAGCAAGACTTGTTTTAAACATATGCTTTTACTTTGTTCTCTGTTTTTGCAGAGCTCCTCTACAGTTACCTGTCTGCTGCTGCTTTTCTGTCGGCCCAGTCCAGTCAGGTTCAGTACTGTCCAGTTATCGGTCTGCTGCTCTGTTCTTGGACAGTGTGTGTGTGTGTGTGCTCCTGGACAGTTGACATAGCCCAGCCTCGTCTTCCTCAGCTTCATCCTACATTACATCCTGGTCCATCTACAACTTCAGCGTTTTTTAAATAAACTTAAACAAAATAGAATCTCCTTTCATTTTTGTGCTTCTAGGTTTGAAGGCATATATAAACTGTTTAAGATCTTGAATCTGACATAATTTAAACACTTAATATTTAAGTGCACAGAGTTAATAACTTGTAAAAGGCTTTTATTCATTTTTAAAGAAACTTTTAAATAACATGAAAGTAGATGAAAGCAAACAGATAAAACTTTAAATCATTTATTACTATAGTGTTATTTTAGAATGTCATGAGCAATAGAAGTTATTGTGTAAAAGAATCAGAAATCATAAAACATACTGTTTTGTGTATTATTAAATTGTAATGATAAAGTAGTGCGGCAAAGACGGAAGAGTTTCTTGAACTTTCAGGTTGCTCCTGAGGTCTTTGACCTTCAGTTGCACAGGTAAGGAAACTGAAAAACAAAAATCAAAACTGGTTTAACACATATTTACTCCATCTCAAAAATACAGCATCTTTGTTTACAATTTCTAAATAACCAGTTTCTTAAAAAGGTATGCAATGTGTCTATTTTAAGAAAACTATAATTAAGCACAGATGCTAAGATGGATATCATACAGAAACTATCATTCTAAAAAATCAACTTTATATATTTTTGCAACATACAGTTTATAATTACGATGTATCTAATGATAAGCAGTTTAGTACTATTGCTAGCTGTAGATGTATTTTAGAACAAAGATGACAAACATGGTGCTTAGTAAAGCAGGTGAATATTAAAAAACAGTAGATGTTGGTGTAAAAGTGAAATTCACCTGAAGTAGAGCAGCAGCAGAGGGGTCAGTGAAGGAGCAGAGATGTTTTAGCTCAAGTCTCTGTCGGAGCCAATAACGGTAGAAGGGGTAAATAATAGTGACCTGAAAGGGATATATAATCATTAAATTAGATAATGCTTACCTAATAAAACACTTTGTTTTGCCAATATAAAATTCTATACATAATTTGGCTAAAAACTAAATATAAGAAATGCAATTAGATTTAATAACTAATGCCATTAGTTATTAAAATGAGATTTAGCAATAAAAGGAAACACTGCTCTGGTTACAGTTAACTACTAGCATTTGTTTGCATGCAGGTAACAATGTTTTAATACCTTAAAAAATACTTTCAATACTATATGTTGATTAAACTCAAGTCATTATGAGTGAAATTAATGAAATAAATAAATTGAATTACAAATAAATATAACATTTACCTCAAGTTAGCCAGCAGTCAAAAATGCAGCAAAGACAGAGGATAAGCTTGGTCAGCGCCTTCTACCGTGCAGTCAATGGCCTTGCCGCTATCTGCAGGTATTTCAACTTTCAACAAGCCCGGTTCTAATTGGCTCGCTGGTTACCATGCTAACGCGCACTCAAACCTAGCTCATACGCCCAAATTAGGACTTCTGGCTCCATAAAATCAACATGGCGACCCCCATAACTGCTAAAAATGGCGACTGAAATGTCTTCATTTTCGAGGTTAAATGCTATGGGTGACACTCCTTATGTCCAGCCCTTCTACAGTCATTGGTAACACTACTTAAAATGCTACTTTAGACATTATGCACCCTGACTTTGTTCTGTAAAAATTAATGTCTTCTGTAGAGATTTAATGAAAGTGAACAGTGTGTGATTTACTAATGTCACTTCAGTTAATAAGTTTGGTTTGTTGAAATTGTTCATACATACAGTTTTTTTTTTCTTCACAATAAGCCTAAAAGGAAGGGAGTAGCTCAGGATTAAGATTATGACATATAACGTCTTTTATACCTGGAAGAGTTTGTATTTATTCAATCAAAGATTGTCTGGGACTTAAAGTTGTATACCCTTGTAGATACACTAAAATTGCACCCATTGTTTATTTAGAACTTTCAGCTAAATTGAAATTGTTGTTATTTTTAAGTTATTATGCCATAATTTTACCGGTCTGGCCCACTTGGAAATAGATTTTTCTCCATGCGGCTTTTTCTCCAAGGTCCCGCCAATAATATTTGAATTATAGGACCATGGCCCGATCACTGCGCTCATAATCTCCGCCCTGCTTAAGGAAGCCTTCAATCTTGATAGATAGATAGATAGATAGATAGATAGATAGATAGATAGATAGATAGATAGATAGATAGATTTGTTCCTTTTTCCTGATGTTGCAATCACTTGGTATTGCCACATCAACCACAACGGCTTTCCTCTGCTGTTTGTCCACCACCACGATGTCTGGTTGGTTCACCATTAACATTCTGTCAGTCTGAATCTGGAAGTCCCACAGGATCTTGGCTCGGTCATTCTCTACCACCTTTGGAGGTGTTTCCCACTTTGACCTCGGGGTTTCCAGTCCGTACTCCGTGCAGATGTTCCTGTACACTATGCCAGCCACTTTGTTATGGTGTTCCATGTATGCTTTCCCTGCCAGCATCTTACACCCTACAGTTAAGTGTTGGATTGTCCCAGGGCCTGTTTGCACAGCCTACACCTTGGGTCTTGTCTGGTGTGGTAGATCTGGGCCTCTATTGCTCTGGTGCTCAGGGCCTGCTCCTGTGCAGCCATGATGAGTGCCTCTGTGCTGTCCTTCAGTCTAGCCATTGGTAGGTTTTCTTGATATCAGCCACTTCAGTTATGTTCTGGTGATACATCCCATGTAGGGATTTGTCCTCCCATGATGGTCACTCCTCTTCCGTCTTCTGTTGGGGCCTTATCTTTGATGTACTTGTGGATCTTGAATGTTTCATTCTGGA
Organism: Neodontobutis hainanensis; assembly: GCA_024349245.1. Taxonomy (NCBI): domain Eukaryota; kingdom Metazoa; phylum Chordata; class Actinopteri; order Gobiiformes; family Odontobutidae; genus Neodontobutis; species Neodontobutis hainanensis. The sequence goes on along the minus strand of JALDNG010001132.1, from coordinate 56,989 downwards.
TAGTGGCTCTCACACTCACTGGTCCACGGCCGCCTTCCTTACGGCTAGCGTACAGTCTCAGGGTGCTGGATTTGGGATGGAACCCTCCATGCATGGTGAGGAGCTTTTGTGTCTTAACGTCTGTGGTCTGTATCTCTTCCTTTGGCCACCTTATTATTCCCAGGGTATCTGATCACTGGCAGGGCATAGTTGTTTATTGCCTGTGCCTTGTTCTTGCCATTGAGCTGACTTCTTAGGACTTGCCTTACTCGTTGGAGGTATTTGGCAGTTGCTGTTTTCCTTGTTACCTCTTCAAGGTTGCCATTTGCCTGTGGTATTCCAAGGTACTTGTAACCATCCTCAGTGTCTGCTATTGTTCCTTCTGGTAGTGAGACCCCTTTTGTGTGGACTACCTTTCCTCTCTTTGTCACCATTCGGCTACACCTCTCAAGCCCGAATAACATCCCAATGTCAGAGCTGTAGATCCTGGTGGTGTCGATCAGTGAGTCAATGTCCCGCGCTCTTAGCGTATAGCTTGTTGTCATCCATGTAGAGGAGGTGACTGATGGTGGCCCCATTCCTGAGTCGGTATCCATAGCCAGTCTTGTTGATTATTTGGCTGAGGGGGTTCAGACCTATGCAGAACAGAAGTGGGGACAGAGCATCTCCTTGGTATATGCCGCATTTGACACTTGCAAGTGGCTTGTCATTGGCCTCAAGGGTGGTTTTTCCACAGTCTCATCGAGTTTGCAATGAAGTCTCTTAGAGTCCTGTTTATTTTGTACATCTCCAAGCATTCAGTGATCCATGTGTTTGGCATTGAGTCATATGCTTTCTTGTAATCAATCCAGGCAGTGCACAGGTTGGTGTGTCGGGTTCTGTAGTCTTGGGTGACTGTTCTGTCAAGCAGGAGTTGGTGTTTGGCTCCACTGGTTTCTTTGCCGATGCCCTTCTGTGGTTTGCTCATGTATTGATCCATGTGCCCACTTATCTTAGCCGCGATGATGCCTGACGTGAGCTTCCATGTTGTGGAGAGACAGGTTATTGGCCAATAGTTGGATGGGACTTTACCCTTTGTGGGATCCTTCAGGATCAGGATTGTACGCCCTTCGTTAAGCCATTCATGGTGTGTCGCATTCTTTAGCAGCTGGTTCATTTGTGCTGCAAGGCGCTCGTGGAGTGCAGTGAACTTCTTCTTCTAGTAGGTGTGGATCCTGTCAGGGCCCGGTGCGCTCCAGTTTTTTATACCTGAGACTCTTCTTGGATGTCTGCCGCTGTAATGGTAACTGGATTCTGTTCATGGAGGTCGCTGTGGACCTCTCTCAGAGCCACCAGCCACTGTGAATCGCTGTTGTGTGATGCCTCCCTCTCCCATATCCTTTTCCAGTATTGTTCAGTTTCTAGCCTTGGTGGGTTGGCTCTGCTGTTATTTTTACCCTGCCACTGAGCGTACACTTTACGCAGGTTGAGTTGCGAACAACCGGTTTATTCTTCTGACTTCATTCTCTCTTGTGTACCTCTTTAGGCAGCTGGCCAAGGCTTGGAGCCTTTGTTTGGCAGTTTCAAGTGCTTCAGGTATGCGCATCTGGTTGTACCTATTGGGTACTTGTTTTCTCATTGCACCTTTCTTGGCCTCTGTCACTTGGTCCGTGCTTTCTTGATTTTAGCCTCCAGCCTTTGTTTTCATGGTGGGTCTTGTTTCTCATGGTTTCCATGCCAAGCATCTCGAGGATCACTGTGGCAGTGATGGTTGTAGTAGGGATTGCACTCAATGCTGCATTCACATCTTCTAGGACTTTCTGACTTTCTGATGGTACTTCACTTAGCCGTTGTAATTGGCGTCTTCCAGGTCAGTTGCTGACCTGAAAGACAAGATCGTTATTGCACTTGTTGGGGCTTCGTACCCAATTACTGATGTGACCTCTTGTCCTGGCCCCCTCTTGCCGTAGCATTTTTGTTGTATCTCGTGTGTGTATCCCATTTGTCATAAAGTTGCTCTGGTTCCCCAACTCCCGATGCAGACCTTGTTTGGCGGTCGCCGTCTGATCTGGCTTCTCATAGCATTTATTCTCTCATCATTTTTATGAGATAGGCAGTAGCACGAAGGGTCTTGCTAAAGGACCCACACTGGATAGCGTCGATGGAGATTCGAACCTGGGTCCCCATGTGAAGTCCTGTCCTTACTAGCTGAGATATGTATTACTCTACTTTAAAATGTGCAGATTTTGTTACTGCCAGTATTGCTGCTAAAATACTCTTTCGTGTAGATGAATTTAGATTATTATTGTATTAATTTGGATTTTTGTTGACGTGACCATGTAAAAAATTTTAACCAGCATGATTCAGGTCTGGAGCGTGACTTCACTTCTGACAGCGACACCGGTACCCTCCCATTAACCCTCAGACAGAGAAAAAAACAAGAAGGGGAGGCGCTGCGACTGTGGACACGCGCCACTCAGACACAGTAATCAATATCTCTTCCAGACAACTCTCAAACGAACAGGCATTGCTCTTCTCAAAAGGGTTATCATTTGTACCAAAAATGCATTAAAAGCTTAAAGGTGGACATTTTTAAGTGTTTTAAACAGAAAAAATATGCCTTTTTTCTAAATCGGAAACCAACACAACACCTAAATTTAGAGTCAAAAGCAAATTCTTTCCAAATACAACTAATGCCTCCATTAACACTTTTTGCTAAATTGTTGAACAAAACATTAAAAAGTTTTTGGACAAACCTACCACACGCCTACATAATTTATCTGCAGAAGAAAGAACAACCCAAAAGGCACTTATAGAGGGCAAAGATATTGTGATTAAACCAGCAGGGGGAGCCATCTGTGTCCAGGATGCTATTTAACATAGATGTGAGATCCTCTTTTAATTGACAGACAACTCCTTGTTTCTTCAACAAGCCAATAACCATAAATGTATTTCTGATAATGATTTTGAATTTCTCATTTTTCAAATGTTTCAAACATTTGTAGATCATTTCACAGCCATATGTACAGACCCTTCCTGCATACATAAAAGACTAACATAAAGACCAACCTTCTTAATCAAGTCATTGTAGACTTTACAGAATTTGTTATGAAATATAGTTATGTATGAGAATAATTTTTATTTACAGATATCAGGTGCAAGTATGGGCACTGTCTGCGCAACCATGCTAATTTATTTGTTGGGTATTTTGAAGACAAATTAGTTTTTAACAGATCATTAAATGGTTTAGATACATTGATGACATTTTTTGTATATTTAACAGCTGCCCTTGATAAACACTTTTGAATAAATTTTTTCACACCACAATATAACACTGAACAAGTAATTTTTTTTAAATGTTAGTAATTAAATCAAATGGTACCATCATTACCACATTGTACAGAAAGGAGCCTGGTAAAAATAAATATTGCTGTCGGATTCCAATTTCCACCTTCTTCCTTTAAAAATAGAATTTGAATGAGGTCTTTATTGAAAAAGCCAAAGTAATGAAAATAAGATTAGCTCAATGAGGATATCTAGATTTATAAATCCAATGTGAACAGGCTTTCAAAAAAACATGCACTGAGATGTTGAAAAAGACTATAAAATGACAAAAACAATTGTCACTTGCATAACTCAATATTCACCTCTCTCTAAGGACATTAAGTCCCATTTTCAAGAATCATTGGCACATCTTGACATCTGACCCTAGAATTGTTAACGGCAACCACCCCTCTTTGTTAAAAGGAGGGGCAAAAACTTCAGAGACTGTCATGTCCGTGCCAACTACCAATATAATAGTCACCACAGGACAAACCCTTCTGTCCCCCATTCCAAAAAGGAACAATTGTTGTGGGAGTTGTGCACAATGCCACAATACCTTTTAAACTAGAAAACAAAAAATATCAAAAATGTTGCAGCCCATTTAATTTATTTACGCGCTGCCCATGTGGGTTGGCCTATGTTTGCAAAACCACCAGAAAATTAAAACAGAGAATAAGTGAACATAAGATATGCTGATATGTTGAACATAAAGATACATATTCACCACAGTAAAGCCATGAACAGGACACACAACCCCACTGTATGAGGGCAGTAAACACAGAATCGGGGGAAGTGTTATAGCATGCGTTTAAAGACTGATGTCTGAAAGCAAAAGTTAGTGAACCAAACCAATTGGTTCCTGTGTATTGGCGAGTTCTTGGTGACAGGTGTGAGTGGCTGTTTTTCTTCTCAGCCACCAGGGTGATTGTCAGATATATGCTAGGATTTTATGTCATATCTGGAGATAAAGTTAGTAAAAAAGGAGTAAATTACAGATGTGGCTTTACCATTGCACCACTAAGAACAGAGACTTTGGGGGTTTTTGTGAATAACAAAGATCTATGGGTAATATTAACTATGTCTTAAATAAGGCTTAAATGGGTATCTCATAATTTTAGAGCTTTTTTTCTTTTTGGAAACATTGTCAACTACTAAGCTCCTGTGTTTTACATCTACTGACCAATAGAAAAAGAAACGATTATAGCAAAAGTTTTGTCAATAATATGGGTAAGACACATTATTCAAAAAGCAAAACTATATATTATTATGAAAAACATGGTTTGAGTTTGTCCAGCTCCAAATTATGCAGAAACCTGTAAGTACAGTTTATTGAAGGGTAATTTATTTAATGAATCCAAATTCTGTATTGTACTTGTATGCTGCAATAAACAGAACAGATGCTTTCTAAATCTCAAACCATAATACTGAAGCCTTAAATCTTTATTGTAACATATCCATAAGTCCCATAATTTCTCACTGAACATACTTCTGGGTAGATTACTTTTAAGTGGCTCGAACCTACCAGATATGACTTTTTTTCCCCAGGTGGTGATAAACTGTTCCATTCCCAAGGGACTAAAGTACAACCAGGCCACGCAGACATTTCACCAGTGGCGCGACGCCCGTCAGGTTTACGGCCTCAACTTTGGCAGCAAGGAAGATGCCAATGTATTTGCTAGTGCCATGATGCATGCCCTGGAGGTGCTGAACTCCCAGGACACAGGTGAGACCAACAGTTGTCCTTCTGACAATACATTGATTGTGGCAAAGCAAATTTAATTTGAAATGACTTTGAGAGAGTCTGAGCAGTAGCACTTCTGTTTTCTGTACTGTATCCAAACCCTAATTGACCTTAAAAGGATGGAAAAATCTCATCTGCTAAACAGACTGCTTAGTCTTTTCTTTTAATCATGTCTTAAAAAGGAAACCAGTTTTGTTGATTATGAAATGTGGCCAGGCTTTTAATGCTGTCCATTCAAGAATATTATTTTTTAAAGACTCCTCCTTCACTTTTCTGGAGAAATTTTATTTTGTTACAGAGATGTATAACAATTTCACAATTGTTTCCTGTTAGTAGCTTCGCATGATGATCTTTCAAAGGACCTTTTAAAAACATTAAATATTGGCTTCTCTGTAATAATAATCTTTATATAGCACTTTTCCACCTACTGTAGTAGGCACTCAAAGCGCTTTACATACTTTAAACTCTTACCAGTGTTACAGAACTTCACTGGAGGCAATGTAGGTTAAGTGTCTTGCCCAAGGACACAACGACAGTATGCGGGGGAGAGCGGGATGTTATGATGATTTGGGATATTTCGAGCCTGGATTGATCCGCCCACCCGCGGGTCGAAGGACGGCCACTCTACCCACTGAGCTATACTGCCGATGTAGTAGCACTAGTTATCTTCTTGGCCGTCAGCATCACTATAACGTTTTACTTTCTTCTGTTGCAGTTCTGCAATGCAACCCTTTTCATATATAAAATTTTTAATTTTTGAACACTCTAAAACAGTTTCTTCTGCTTTTGTTGTATCTTACCCATCTGCCACTTGGGACAGATGGATAAAAACTTCTCTGGCAGCGTTTTCACCCAAACTGAAAATGAGGTTCTTGAAAAAGGGCTGGGAAAAAGTTGCTCAAGCAAACCCTACAGTAGACCCCATTACAGCGACAAAATCAGCCATAAGAAAAAACAAAATGTCTGGAAATGAAGTTGAAGAACTGAGACTCAAAGTCACAGCCGCACTGGCCAGTGCCAAACCACCTCCTCCAATATAATAATAATAATAATTAAAGCATAGCGGCAATAAAGGCCCTTGCCTCCCTTGCGACGCGGGACACATGTACTCGGAGGATTGCATTTCGTGCTTTAAAGCGTAAACTTCACGATAATGTCAAATAACCGGGCCTGTGCCGCTGCTTGAATCTTCTTCTGGCTGGAGCCTGCTTCATCACCTCGGGCCTGTGCTACTGCTGGGGCCTGCTACACCACCTTGTATTTAGAGTTAAAGGTCTCCACATTCCCTGGTTTTCCTGGGATCTGTCTGAACTTTTGAAAATACTAGATTATGCTTGGGCTAAGGCGAGAAAAAGTACTGGCTGGAGATTTGCAATGACACAGAAAGCACTGCACCCCTATTAAAAGGAAAAATGTAAATATTACTTGTCTAAAATAACAAGTTTACCCGTTCCAAAAGATTCTGAGGAGATTTCCAATACTCTAGCCTTGGCTCTGGAGGAGCCTCCTCCAAAGGAAGCATCCTGGCAATTGGTAAATGGCATTTATTTCCCAAAGAAATGGCTGCCTCTTCACAGGCTCATTACAACCACAGCCACAAATGTATCAAAAAACAAACTAATAACTTTTTTGGCACTTGTGTCAAGATAATACTCACCAAATTTGGGGCCTTTTAGAAGAAAACACATTGGGTTTAATCTTTTGACCCGAGGGGTGCGATTTAGGTGGTCGCGCGTTCCACCCCACCTGGCGGACTTCCTGTTGAGTTTAGGCTGTGGCTGTCATAGACTTTTCTGTTTGCCCTGAGGTGTCCTATGGATGTACCAAGTTTCATTTTTCTAGGTGGAGTGACGCAAGTAGCTTTGCAACAGAGCGGTCATTTGAAGTGGAGGACTTTTCTCCCCCTCCTTCACCTGAAGAGGAGGAGGGTGAATTGTCATTACAGACAGGGCCAGAGCCTTATCAGTTCGAGCATCTGGCTCAAGTCGCGGGCTTAACTCCAGATACCGGCAATGCTATCGAAGTGTCGGAGTGGTAAAAATTAGCATTATGGCTAATTTAGGCTAATTCTCAGCAAAGGCTAACAAACTTTTTAAAAATTGCAAACCTATGCATTTAGTGTGATTTTGGCATGTAGTGTTAATAATTAAGCAAAAAAAATATTTGAAATCTTCTAGTTAGAAATTTTTGTCTCAACAGGTGCACCTGTGGGCACTGCAGCTCACTGTCCCCGGGAGAGAATGTCTGTTGTAGGGAGATACCCAAGGTATAGCTATGAAAAATCACAAGACCCAGATTGTTCAGTACACTTAATTCATTTAATAAGTAATCGACTCAAAACCCACAATCCTCACATATCAAATAATAAATAAATCATCCTAACAAAGTAGTAAAAGTAAGCATTCTCATATTATAGGTAATGCATAGGTGTGACCAGATTGGTGGAGTAGACTGTATAACAGCCCATCCAGGCTTTGAGCCAGTAGCTCTAAACCCCTATGTATTACAAGCTGTATATGGCACTTTTCTCCAGTTATTTGGTGAAATGGAAGATACACTTACAAACAGGTTAGTTCCAGTATGAAAAGATCAATATTATTATAAATAATATATATTTTTTTACCCTCCACTTCAACATACACGTGCACCTCCTCTGCTTATCGCAATGTGGTGAGGTTGTGCTGGGGGTACCTTGGCCAACACGTAAGAGTGGTCATACCTTCCTGCGCTGTGACCAGGATCAGGGAAGAGTTTCCTGAAGAAGGACCATACAGAGGTTTCCCCCACTGGATTTTTGAATATGTTTTTTTTTTTATAATAAAATAAAAATAAAATAAAGGACTTCTAAAGAAGCATTTATAATTGGACTTACACACTACACAATTTTGTAAATCAGCTATAAAACTCAAATTAAACATGTAGCAACATATATACATACATATATATATATATATATATATATATATATATACATATATACATATATATATATACATATATATATATATATATATATAAAAACTTTGTCCTTCACCCTCCGCGGGTGGTCTCATCCTTCGAGCTCGGGTCCTCTACCAGAGGCCTGGGAGCTTGAGGGTTCTGCGCAGTATCTTTGCTGTTCCTAGTACTGCACTTTTCTGGACCGAGATGTCTGGTGTTCTTCCAGGGATCTGCTGTAGCCACTCTTCCAGTTTGGGGGTCACTGCCCCGAGTGCTCCGATGACCACGGGCACCACTGTCGCCTTCACCTTCCAAGTCTTTTCTAGCTCTTCTCTGATCCCTTGGTATTTCTCTAATTTCTCATGTTCCTTTTTCCTGATGTTGCAATCACTTGGTATTGCCACATCAACCACAACGGCTTTCCTCGGCTGTTTGTCCACGACCACGATGTCTGGTTGGATCACCATTAACATTCTGTCAGTTTGAATCTGGAAGTCCTACAGGATCTTGGCTCGGTCATTCTCTACCACCTTTGGAGGTGTTTCCCACTTTGACCTCGGGGTTTCCAGTCCGTACTCCGTGCAGAGGTTCCTGTACACTATGCCAGCCACTTGGTTATGGCGTTCCATGTATGCTTTCCCTGCCAGCATCTTACACCCTGCAGTTAAGTGTTGGATTGTCTCAGGGGCCTGTTTGCACAGCCTACACCTTGGGTCTTTTCTGGTGTGGTAGATCTGGGCCTCTATTGCTCTGGTGCTCAGGGCTTGTTCCTGTGCAGCCATGATGAGTGCCTCTGTGCTGTCCTTCAGTCCGGCCCGTTCTAGCCATTGGTAGGATTTCTTGATATCAGCCACTTCAGATATGTTCCGGTGGTACATCCCATGTAGGGGTTTGTCCTCCCATGATGGTCCCTCCTCCAGCTCCTCTTCCTCTGTTCCCCATTGCCTGAGACATTCACTAAGCACGTCATCTGTTGGGGTCCTATCTTTGTACTTGTGGATCTTGGATGTTACATCCTGGATAGTGGCTCTCACACTCACCAGTCCACGGATACTGGATACTTGTGCAAGTGGCTTGCCATTGGCCTCAAGGGTGGTTTTCCATAGCCTCATCGAGTTTGCAATGAGGTGTCTTAGAGTCCTGTTGATGTTGTACATCTCCAAGCATTCAGTGATCCATGTGTGGCATTGACGCATATGCTTTCTTGTAATCAATCCAGGCAGTGCACAGGTTGGTGTGTCGGGTTCTGCAGTCTTGGGTGACTGTTCTGTCAACCATGAGTTGGTGTTTGGCTCCTCTGGTTTCTTTGCCGATGCCCTTCTGTGCTTTGCTCATGTATTGATCCATGTGCCCACTTATCTTAGCCGCGATGATGCCTGACGTGAGCTTCCATGTTGTGGAGAGACAGGTTATTGGCCGATAGTTGGATGGGACTGTACCCTTTGTGGGATCCTTCAGGATCAGGATTGTACGCCCTTCGGTAAGCCATTTTGGGAGCGTCCCATCCCTTAGCAGCTGGTTCATTTGTGCTGCAAGGCGCTCGTGGAGTGCAGCGAACTTCTTCTTCTAGTAGGTGTGGATCCTGTCAGGGCCCGGTGCTGTCCAGTTTTTCATACCTGAGACTCTTTCTTGGACGTCTGCCTCTGTGATGGTAACTGGACTCTGTTCAGGGAGGTTGCTGTGGTCCTCTCTCAGAGCCACCAGCCACTGTGCACTGCTGTTGTGTGATGCCTCCCTCTCCCATATATTTTTCCAGTATTGTTCAGTTTCCAGCCTTGGTGGGTCAGCTCTGCTGTTATTACCCTGCCACTGAGCGTACATTTTCGCAGGTACATAAACAGCCGGTTTATTCTTCTGGCTTCATTCTCTCTCGTGTACCTCTTTAGGCGGCTGGCCAAGGCTTGGAGCCTTTGTTTGGCCGTTTCAAGTGCTTCAGGTATTGGCATCTGGTTGTACCTATTGGGTACTTGTTTTCTCATTGCACCTTTCTTGGCCTCCGTCAGTTGGCTCACTTCTCTCCGTGCCTTCTTGATTTTAGCCTCCAGCCTTTGTTTCCATGGTGGGTATTGTTTATCATGGTTCCCATGGTTGCTCTTATAGCCAAGCATCTCGAGGATCACTGCTGCTGAGGTGTATATCAGCTCATTGGTTTCAGTGATGGTTGCGGTAGGGATCGCTCTCAATGCTGCATTCACATCTTCTAGGAGACTTTCTGATGGTACTTCACTTAGCCGTTGTAGTTGGCGTCGGGGTTGCCTTTCATTCATTCTCGTTAAGCTTTATTGCACTTATTGGGGCTTCGTACCCAATCTCTGGTTGGGGAGCCCCCATTGGCTCCCCTCTGACCTCTCGTCCTGGCTCCCCCTTGCCGTAGCATTTGTGTTGTATCTCGTCAATCTCAAGTTGTGATAGCAGTTGCCGCTTGTGGATGTTGGAACACTGAGCTACTAGATGCTTCAATGTGGGTTTCGAAGTAACCATTCATCCCACATCCTCTTCATGTAACCCCTCTGACTGGGGTTACTGGAGTAGTAGCATTCCAACAGAGCCTTGTTATCGCATCTCGTCCATCTCCGTGTTGTTCCAGTTCTTGTTCTTGTTCTTGTTCCAGTAGCCCATTTGTCTTTAAGTTGCTCTGGTTCCCCAACACCTGACGCCCGTCTGATCCGGCTTCTCATAGCATTTATTGTCTCTCATCATTTTTAAGAGGTAGGCAGTAGTATATATATATATATATATATATATATATATATATATATATATATATATATATATATATATATATATATATATATATATATATATATATATATATGTATATATGTATATGTATATACATCAAATCTTGCAAGGCAACATCTTCCCCTAAGAGGTGCTGGGTGAGGGATGGGGGTCATCACAATGACTCCAAAGCTGTTGAAATTCCTTCAACTTTGTGTATGTATGTATGTATACATCTCTGTAGATTATCACACACCTTATGTTTTCCTATAAAACCGTGACCTGTGTCTGCTCACTGCCTCCTCCTTGTCGGGCCAAAAAAACTGAGCACACAGTTTTTCTGGCACAGTTATTTGTCTAGAGAAGTCCAGGTACATGGTGGAACAGCAGCTCCATTAATTTGTCAAAGTAGCCTTCAGAAAAATCATTATTATAATATTTCTTTTTTTGATATAACTCAGGCAAGTGTAAGTTACCTGTGGTAGGATTGCTCTTCAGAGCTCTCATTGTAAAATCACCATGCTTAAATTTTGGAAAAACTATTGAGTATCGCAGATCACCAGCTGCAGTTGATGCCTGTGATCTGCCTGCATTTTCATTGTAATGCATCGGAGCAAGCTGTAGTCTGAAAGAAAAAATTTACATTAATCACTATATTATCATTATTATGAAATGTTACTAAAATGTAAACTTTCATAAAAGCTACTATCATTATAATGAAACAATATCTAACATGAGTTAAGATATCTTAAAACAAAGTGAGTAATGTGTTTTATCAGGTTACAACATACTGTGTAATAAATGTATAATCCATTGTTTACCTGCACAACATTCCTTTGAAGGAAAACACCACATTTTTAGGGGAAAACTTCAGAATGAGGCTGTGGAAAGACTCAATTCCAGAGGTGTGGTATTGCGGACTAATTTTGTGCAGGTCTTTAACGAGACGTGTTGACAATAAAATTGTTGTGAACTTCTCACACGCTGTTGTGCCTAAACAAAGGATCGTTCAATATTTATCTTGAGAGTGATGTGATAAAACAATTTCCATTAGCTATACAGCTTATTTGTACTTACTTGGTTTGAGCCAGTGCCTTGCCTGGTCACCAACCAGAGGCTCATGGAGACAAGAAGAAAACAGGTTGTTGTCGTGGATGTGGATGTTCTGAATGTGGTTTGCTACAAAGCTCCACTTTGCCACTATCTCCTCCCCAGATGTTGATGTGGTTGCAGACCAATAAAGGTGATTGATTACACTCTTCCTCCACAGCCCCACATCCTGCAGTTCCTTACCCTTACTAAGCGCATCCATTTTTTTTACTAAGCCCTGAGTACATTACAATAAAAATAAACAATTACTGTGGTCAGTGTTTTCCATACAGACTCAGGTGGTGGACTAACATTCATGTGGCTGTGTCTCTTGTATGTCCATTAACATGCACTGTCCCAATTGAATGAATAAATTAATAATAATAATAATAATAATAATAATAATAATAATAATAATAATAATAATAATAATAATAATAATAATAATAATATGAATGAATGAATGAATGAATAAAAGCATTCAGTATAGACTACTATTCAAAATACTAACCCTTTCCCAAATGCCAAGGGTCAAAGAAGTGTCTAATGTCCTTTTTTTGCTCCCTCATGAACTTCTGTACACCTGAATGTCGCTCTGTCACCAAAGACTGGACCACGACACCTCTTTGCTCAAGAAGAGACAGGCTTCTAACAAATCCTTCCTTCTCCATTCGTTGGCTGTTTCCGACTTCATTGCTCTGCAAACTCAAAAATACTTTAGAGCAATGCGCAGTATATAGTTTTTCACATAACAAAATACTTCATTGTGTAGTACCTGGACTAGTTGGATGTCTGTGACCATATTGGCTTTGAGGTCCATCATTGTATAGCTGCCATATTTTGCTGAATGTCCTACAATTGTTATTTGCACTTTAGTCATGGGTTTGCGGGGTTTTGACAGAACAAGATGTTTTTATACCAGGAGTAAACTATGCCAAGGGTGCGGTGTGACATGCCAGGGGCATGGGTAGTGAGCCGTTAGTCGAGCCAGTATACGTCACAGTTGTTAGCAACTGCAATAATTACCATTCAACCTGAAGAGGGCAGCACTTAGACGGTTTTACACCATATTTTTTAAAATTAATATACTTTATACTCAAATGTCAAAACTTTAAGTCAGATAAATGGACAGCACTAATAAGGCCCCATTCATACATATCATTAACTAAAAAAAGTTGTTTTAGGGTTTAGTTACTCTTTCAAAGTGAGTGGTGTATTCTAAGGCGGTTCACATTTTCAATTCAAATGGCCGCCTTCTCGTGTGTGATAGGGTGTGGTCCCCATTGGCTTTTATGTTCATTGGCCCATGCTGGATGTGTGTACCAAGTTTCATTTGCCTACGACAAACTAAAATTTTCTCTTCCCATTGATTTTTTCCACATATTTTGGGCGTTGCTATGGCAACACATTTATAGATAGGGGTGGTTGTCATTGGGTTTTATGTAGGGTGACCAGATTTCTCAGAGTGGAATACGGGACAGACACAGAACTCACAGACCCGTAACACCTACTGCATACATACAAGTATTTACACTTAATACTATTGTTAGCTATGTAAAAAAATAAATGTAGACTTACATAAAATTGCAGATCAGTGGGAACAACATGGTGCAACAGCATAATTCACTGTTGCTGATTTGTATTTTTCACTGGAACCAATTTTTGCCAGCGTGCGCTTGTCTTTCAAGAGTTTATTATAAAATGCGGAGCAGTCCAGTCCGAAATGAATTCGTACAAAAAGCATTGCCTTCATAGTTGTTATACTCTGTTGAGATTTTTCATCCGTCCATGATGCATTCATTAATGAGAACACACGCTCCACAGGTGCAGATGTACCAGGCAGGCATAAAACAAACTCCACAGCCAAAGATAAGACTCCAAAGTTGAGTGACTTGCTCCCCATATCACTAAACACGTCTGTCAGACACAGCCAGCTTGTTTTTGTTCCACTCAGTGATGTGACAAGTGACAATGTTTTTAGCACAGGCCCACTCATTAAAGAGCATGGTTTCGTCAACCGATGTGAGAGCAGGTATTCTTGAGTAGAGGTTGCTGAGGCTGCTCTGAATGTCTCTCCATTCTTGAAAACTTCTCAGTAGGACCCACTCTAGTTATTTTGTATTCTCCAGTGAGCAGCTCCAATTATCAAGGTAATCCACTGATGCTGAGTAAAAGCTTCTCACTGCACAATAAAAATCATCAGCTTTTATGTCACCAGCTTCAACAAGGGTGTCTAACTGTGTTTTGATGTCAGAGGGAATAAATGATTCCTCCAGCCTGGCCTGCAAGACAATTCTCAGATCATAAATGTGCAAAACCACTTCTGTGGCAGATATATTGTCTTGCTCTACTGTCTCCAATGCACGATGGAAAGTTGCAGTTTGCTTAAGTGCAAATCCAAGCCAAGGTTTTGTGAAAGGGTTGCTGAATGTGTCTTTTAGAAACTTTGGGCACTTTTCTTGAGAAAGAAAGTATGCACGTAGACCATCAAAAAGGTGCAGAATTCGTTCAAGAGATGGACCAAGAGAGAGGAAACGTGTACTACCATGCTGCAGTAATTTCTTATAGTCCAGCTGTACAAAACCACAAAACTCCTTGAGCTCCTTTACGCGCACTGTATAGATATGAAAGTATTTGTATACCTTCACAGCAAAACACTCCAAATCAATTGGTAAGCAATCCACTGCTGTTTGCAGGGTATTGTGGATGATGTGTGCATTACAGCCAATGCCCAGAATATCCCTTCCTAGCTGAATTTGCAGCTTTCTCCAGATATTGCCTTTATCAGCTCTTTTAACACCGCCAAAGTTTGGCAAATTTTGGATCATACAATTTCTTAATCAATTTTGCAGGGCAGTCAGCTGACCGAAAACTATGGCCATGAATAACAGAATGATATGCAAAAAGTCCTTCACTTGCATGCACTTTATCAGATTCGCAACTTTGCTTCACAAAAAATTCGACACTTGGAGTAGCACACTTAATTTTAGCAGCGTCCATGTGCTTTTTTGTGTGCATATGCTGCGTAATGTCGGCTCGCCCTCCGTGAGCAATGGAAAAGCGAGCCCCGCAAATGTCGCATCTTAATTTACTTGCCTCTGATAGTGACTCTTTTGAGAAATTTAAACTCTTTTTGAAGATCGTCGTTAAATGTACATGCACGCTTCTTTGACATCTTTGCACCTGAGGCAAGCTTATCCGTCCTCTCATCTCATATACTGTACACTTAACTGTGACGTCGGATTCCGCCTTCTCTAACTGCACATTGATTAAGGGAATTGTGATTGGATGGAATTGTTCTTCTGCCTTCTCTTATTGAATGGATTTTTTTTTCTCTAAAATATACTATAAGGTGATTTGCTAGTTTTATTAGGTTATTCTGTATGAGAGGAGTACTCACGCTATCACTCAGCAAAAAAAAAATAAATATATATATATATATATATATATATATATATATATATATATATATATATATATATATATATATATATATATATATATATATATATATATTAACGATGAAATACGGGACAAAACATGATTTTTTCATAATAAGTCGGGACACTAAAATTTGAGTTGAAATACAGGACTGTCCCGGGAAAAACGGACGTCTGGTCACCCTACTTTTATGTTCGTCATGACATAAGTGATGTGTGTACCAAATTTCATGTCTCTATGACAAACTAAATTCTATAAGTTTGTAGGTGGCGCTGGAGGGTCATTTCTAAAGATAACCCTTTTATTTACATATCTTTGTGTTCAGGTCATGAATGTGCACAAACGCCTTTTTGCGTCCAACTTGATCCGAGAAGGCGTTTGAGAGTTAAGGGATATTTTGTTTTCACAAAAATGGCCGCCTCGTTACAGGCTTGCCACACCCACTCCCGATAAGATATCAAAAACAAAATGACAACTTTGGTTGGCACATGTGTCTAGATGATACTCACCAAATTTGGGGTCATTTAGATGAAAACACAATGAGTTGAATCTTTTGACGTAAGGAGTGCGATTTAGGTGGTCTCGCATTTCACCCCACTTGTCGGACTTCCTGTTGAGTTTATGCTGTGGCTGTCATAGACTTTTCTGTTTGCCCTGAGGTGTCCTTGGGATGTACCAAGTTTCATTTTAATACGTTGGAAAAAAACGTACTTTCACTTTCCATAGGCCCAATGTATTTTGACTTTTCTAGGGGTCGCCACTGAGTCATTTTTCATATTTTTTTTCCGGGGACGACAAATACATAAATTTTTCGCCGACCTTGAACTTTTCGCCCAATAAAAATGACTTTTTATGTATGTTGACTGGGTCAAATTAAGGATCATTTTGCAGAAAAAAAAAATAAATTAATTAAATTAAATTAAAGGGGCATTACGTAGCTTTCATAAAAACCTAACAGCTACTGCCACCATTGGCCGTTAAGAGAAACTACAGTCAGTGTCCAGCTCGCTCGTGTTCAGACTGGCGCGTGTTCGTGACGCGCGCATGACTGAGTCACCGAGCATTATCTTTCAGTCTGTCGCCCTGAAGGACTTGGACATTTACTTGCATCATGTTTACAAAGGTAAGAAAAGTTACACTTCTGTAAAAGTGTATTGCTGAACAAAATTTGAGAGTAAACTATATTTTAATGTCGAGTGCTGACACAGCAGTAAAGCAAACTCTTGAGACATGGACGATAATAAAGCACCAGACTGACAAACGGCTCGTTTTATAAAGCGTCATTCAACGCAGTAAGGCTGTTGTAACTTTGTATATATTATCTACTGCATGTTACTTTTGTTAAAAGGGGCTAACGTTAGCTTATCCGCTAACGGTACATCAACTCACGTAGCTTTTACCGAGGCTCAGTGTTTACAAGAGTCTCAGCAGGACAACGGCAAAAGTTAGTGAACTTATCAGACAGGATACTGTTCATGTGTTACTATTACTGTTGTTATTTGGGAGTCTTTTCACCAACGTGTGACTGTCAACTCATTTAGCTTGTTTCTAGGTTATTACTATTACTGTAATGAATTGGTCCTGCATTATTTTGAGACATCATAAACGTAACCTCACAGTATTTTAGCTTATCATTGTTTATTTCACTGTTGGTGTTGTTCAGAATACCTCAAACATGAAGTTTAGCACTATAAAAATACAGATATGCAATATTTTTTCCAAATCAGGACTCAAGCTCCGTGGAAGAGAGCACTGATCGTGAGTGAAGAAGGGGAGAGCGAGGAGGGCAAGAGGTGCAGAAGAAGAGGCCACTGGAGATGAAGAGGAGCTGGGCCTGTCAGTGAAGAGGACAGACTGAATGTGGCACAGCTGCTGCAGGATAACAGAGGCAGGTTGGTCATATATCTACAAATGATCACACACCCAAATAAACCTCTGAACTAAACAGTGCATGTTGTTTCATTTTTATGAACAGTTAGAACGACTGTCGTAGGAGGAGAAGGATGAAGTTCTCCAGGTTGTTGTAACTCATCTGCCAGAGGCTTCTCTAGACCACACCAGGACCAATCATACCCAGTCGGGGTCAGCCAGCGTGGTGCACCTGTTTGAACTGCCGGGTCAGGTCAACGGACCTGGAAAACAAATGCTGCAGACAGGATCCAGTAGGGTGTCTCAGCAGGAAGGCCCACATGGAACATTGTCTGGATGTAGGCCTCCAGCCACATTTGAATTAGGGAGAAATACCCAGACTCATTTAGTAATTATAAGTTTCAAAGAAGCCCCTTTAGAGTGAATTAACAATTATCCACTACCTATACATTTACTTGTTTCTGTAAAAGTAGTTTTTTGTAGATACACATCTCATATACACATAATTTGAGTGACTACCTCAAAAGATAGAGATTATTTATTACTCATTGTTCTCTATTTACAAATGTTACACATTTTGAAAATACATAAATATATAATTTAACTGTTTTCTGTATATATTTACTCTAAAGACATGTTCCATTAAAGCACTCTCTTCTATTGCTGCCCTTTACGTGGCTGAAGTCATGTCTCACAAAGAGAGAGAAATAAATAAAAAAAAGAAAATGCATTGGTGTTTTGACAGTAATATTCATTTCATCAATTTACAAAGGAATGTAATACAGATGCACTCAGTGTTTGAGAGGTAACAAACATGTCTTCAACATGTTAGATCAGTGCACCAAGATATTCTGGAGTTGCTCTGATAAATAACAAAACAGGCTAGACTTCTGCTGCATGAGGCCTACACATAATGGTTCCTTATGAAAGCGAGAGAGGACAGGACAGTGGGCACGTGGCTGAGACACCTGTCCTCTGCAGAGTTGTGTCTGGGCTAATTCAGCTGAGGGAGGTGGAACAACACCAGGTAGAAGACCAGGGGTCCGAGGGTCATCTTGAAGAACACTCCTTGAACACTTGAAGTCTCCCATGAGACTTTAGTCGAATCTGTAAAATGTTACTCTGCAGCCGTTGATGTATCTGTAGTCCTTTGCCTCCTTTACCGTGCAAACACAATAGAGCTATTTTTTGCTGTAGATCTTTTTTTGTCTGTGGAACAATACATTTAACATTAGATAACAACATTAGCATCATTTTTCAGGCTAAAATATGAAATATAAAAATGTATTACTTATGAAACCTGGCCTTTATTGTTGACATGTATGGGCGGTGGTGGTTGTGATGATTATAGTCCAGTGCAGCGAGAAGAGTCCTAGCCTCATCCACTGGAGGTGAGAACGAAGCGCTTGCCAGCGTACATGACTATATGGTTCTGAAAGGACTCCAGATCAGAAGATAACCTAAGAGCAAAGAAAAAACATGAAACTTCAGAGTATATCAAGTATAACAGACATGTCTGTTGAAATAACCAAATAATAAAAACTTATTGTTATTATTAGTTTTGTTGTTCCATTGATAGTGCTGTAAATATAGTCCTTACTCACACATTTAGCATATACTATCAAACAAATCAGTATGTAAAATTATATATTTTTAAATCTTACCAAAAGGTAAGAAACTTCTCAACATCCTTCAGCCACCGTCCGTTTAGGAGATAGAGACAGTTACATTTATCTTGCTTCAACACTTGGTCTTCATCCAGTGGTTGCACTCCCTCAATTTGGAACTCTTCACTGTTGACAAAGGAAATAAATTGTGTAACAGCAAAACTAAACCCATTACTGAGCTGGAGTGAATGTCACAATTAGAATAATCAAAATTGAAATGTAATTGTCATACATTGTTGCAAGTGCACACAAGTAAAATTACAGTCTGACTTTAGTTTTTGTGTAGTACTAAATGAAAACACAGTTACCTGTCAGATTTGCATGCAGTGATTGAATCAGGATGCTGTGTCAATCCTATGTCTTTTCTTTGTGTGGATTGTATGTGGCCCTGACCCTTAGCCACTGTATTTTTCTCATAGCTGTAAACAATTCAACCATTATTAGACTGTTGCCTTATACAATCTCATCACATTTACAAAAGCATTACATTTAACAGTGTCATTATAATAAAATGTATTCTTTACATACAATTTACGAATAGACCACTTATTGATAATTAGTGACCAAACATACAAATAAAGGCAGACGCACAGCTAATCACACTATAATCATAATCATTGGAGACCTGCAAATGTAATTTAAATAACAAAACATCAGTGAATGGGCATAAGAGAAGTGGATCTATCCAGACAAAAGCAATAAGGCAAGACATGTGACAGAATTAGATGGGCTGTGACAATAGTTACATCATATATTACATCCTCGCTAAATTTATAAAGTTGTCATGGATCACGTTATCTCTGGTGAAGGTTATTGAATAAACGAGCCAAAAGACATAACAAAGAAAAAAGTACTTAGCAAAGTGTAACCCCAAAAAGTTCTGAGCTCATTAGCTCAGCTACTGAGCTACTTTTTCAAAAGACATTGAAAAAGTCATTTGAAAGCTAAGACAGCAAATTGATTAGACTTAGTAGCCTCTGAAATCGGGTTATAATTCACTTCTCAAAGTCTCAGAGTATTTAATCTATTCAAAACAGTAAGTTTTTAGGAGTCGTTCATGTTAGCCGCTTAGCATCCCCATCTAACAAGCATGCTAATGTTATTTAGCTTTAGACAGCTGAAAACAAAACACCACAGTATATTATAAATTGTCTGTAATGATGGCTTACCTTTTCACTAAGAAAAAGACAGCTCAGGGTCCGTTTTATTCCCAAAGTAGAGCATAAAGTTATCTCTCTCCATGGCTTAAATGCTCTGCCTATGTTCACTCTTGTTTTTCCACTGCTTTGGTCACAGTTCTGTTTTCCTCGTGTCTTGCTCGAGTAAACATGTTATGTTTTTATTTTTTGAGGAGTCAATGTCGTGTCTGAGCAGTGCTAGAGGCCGGTCGTTTTTCTTGCTGGTAGAGTCCATCTCTGCCGGCTGATCTCGCTGGCTGTAATGGCGGCTTTGCCGGGAATTCAGCGCTGTACACAGGAACGCGCACAACGTAACATCCGGGTAGATTTCCCGGGAGAACCGGCCCGGGCGCTTCACAATAAAATGAGCCTACAGGCTCATTGAAATAACAGTTTTTGACAAAGAATGTCTTAGTCGTCTCATCTAATTATGGTCGGCTCATATTTGGGCAAATAAAAACGTTATTTGAGCTTAAAAAGTTACGTAGTGCCCCTTTAAATAAATAAATAAAACAACAATAGTCCATCCCGATTACCACCGGCTCGGGCCTAATAATGGATTGGATTTATATTACGCTTTTCTCCCAAGGGACCAAGGGACTCAAAGCGCACACAGGTCGTCCATTATTCATTCATACACAGTCACACAGGTGATGGTAAGCTACAACTGTAGCCACAGATGCCCTGGGGCAGACTGACAGAGACGTGGCAGCCATTTTGCGCCTACGGCCTCCGGCCATCACCACATACATTCACTGAACATTCTTACACATTCATACGAGGCAAGGTGGGTTAAGTGTCTTGCCCAAGGACACAAAAACAGTATAAATTGTAGGGAGAGCGGGAATCAAACCCACTACCTTCCTGTTGAAAGATGACCGCTCTGCCACTGCTGCCCCCAATATCATCTCGGAGCAGAGGAAGACTGTGTCAGCATTGGAGAAGGACCACAGCATCACCATTTTGACAGCAGACAAATGAAGATGCATTGTGACCCTAAACATATTTGACTACTTTACAGCTTACTCAGTGACATTACCACCTATGAGACACTGTAAAGAGATCCAACAAGTGGTTACAAAATGATTGGTTATAGACTGTCTGCAAAGGCTGGAGAACACCACTCCATGCTTACCCAAACTTCACAAGGAAGGAACTCCACTACAACCCATAGTGAGCAGCACAGATTCAGCCACCTACAACGTAGCCAAACACCTAGCCAACATCTTGGCTCAATTGGTAGGTCACTCACAACACCATATCATCAACTCAGAGGACTTTGCAAACAAAATCAAACATCTACTTAGACGCAGACTAAGACTAAGGCTATTGTCTCCTTTGATGTCACATCCCTCTTTACCTTAATACCCACCAATGTTCCACTATCTGTAAGGAAGAGACTAATACTGGAGGCATCTCTACATGACAGGACCCCCTCACCCCGTAACACATTTGCAGTTTATTGGAGGTATGTTTAAACCAGAGGTCGCACTAGACTTTCTCACTCTCCGTCATTTTGACGGACAGAGTTGTATAGAATTGCCGTCCTCGTCTATTATTACCTGTCATTTAAAATTTTCATATTTTAATAATACTTAAAATATCTTTTTGTTTTACTCACATTTTAAGAAATTTCAAGACAAGCATAGAGGACAGATTATAGGTTTTATTTATGAACAACAGATTCATAAATTGGAAGGAAATTTTGAACTTGAACTCTGGAAAAGCTGTATATTACACAAAAATGAACTGAACTTAATTTAAACACTGTTGTTGTAGACTCCTTGACAAGTCCGTTACTCGTGTTAGCTTTTCTACAAATTTTGCAGAACATTTTTCCTCCTTCCCACCTCAGCCACGTAAACTCCTGTTCCCACTGAACACGATACTCTCTTCTTCACCTCCTTTTTGCTGCTTAATTTTCCGTAAGAGCTGTCTGTGACTGTCAATCAATCAATCAATCAATCAATACTTTATTGTCATTACACTTTTCAATGCAACAAAATTTTGTACGGTGTTGACGGTCAACATATAACATTTATACATAGATAGTTGTAAAGCACTTTGTGATAATTATCTGTGAAAGGTGCTATATAAATAAATTACAAAATTACAAAATTACATAGACACACAAGGAGGAAGACCTTCACCAATGCAGCCACAGTGCAGCGCAAATGATTATCCGGAAAATTAAATAAGGCATATTACAAACAAAGCAGACATCAGACATCAAACAACAAAAACATACATATCTACATTTGCAGATATAGGATAGGGATAACATTACACGCAGTCATGTGGTGGGCTTTTAATATGGCTTACATGAGGGAGGGGAGGGACAAGGGGGTAGAAATAGTGCAGGGTCAGACAGATGTAAACATGGCAGACGCTTGGATTGGGCTTGATGTTAGGGTAGCATTCCGAGGCTACCGTTGAACAGCGGCCTTGGCTGGGACGGGAAGTCTTTGAGAGAATAAGATAAGCCCCAGCTGCCGGCTGGGCTTCTGAGAAGGACAAGGCGTGCGTCCATTTTGTGAAGTGACCTTGATGTTATTCCATGTCAGAAACTGTGAACACTACAGCAGCGGGAGCAGGGTGAAACACGTCTGCTCTGTCTGAAGTCAGGAAGTGGAATCTGCTCAGTGTTTCTTGTTTGTTCTCTTTCATCCTCCACTGCATCATGTCCTATCTTTTCACCTTTATTAACAATATTAGAACTATTTAGCGATTTGAAAAAACTACTCACATTCAGCTGCAGTGACATTTTTGCAACTGAATGCAGCGTGACAAAGACGACACAATTCAAGAAAATTGATAATTGATATGTACAATCTCCACCAACTGGTCATGAGTAGGAATTACAATAGATCACCCTCAGAATAAGCCGTCAAAATGATGGATGTCATTTACATTTTTCTATCCCTGCCAAAAAACAAACGTCAATGACGGACAATACTCGGTAAATGCGACCTCTGGTTTAAACACTACATATTTCCAGATCAGAGATAACTTTTACAAACAAAAACAAGGGATCACTTGTTTCCCCGATTGTGGCTAATCTTACATGAAGCCAAAACAAATGGATAATTTATTTTTTCTTTATTCATTTAGCTGACACTTTTACCCAAAGCGACTTACATTGTTCTACAGTAATTACCAGTGTTACAGCCACTGGAGGCAAGGTGGGTTAAGTGTCTTGACCAAGGACACAACAACAGTATGAACTGTGGGGAGAGTGAGAATCAAACCGACTACTTCCGGTTGAAAGACGACTTCTCTACCCACTGAGCTACCGCCTGCACCTATTTACACTCATAGTTAGTGGTTGGGTGAATCCGCCAATCAACCGGATCAATATTTACTGTTTGTTGAATTCCACCACCCTCTGATGGAGAAGCTGGGTGTCATTAGGACTCTTCAACACAGAGCACAAGAGGAGCCCACAACCTCAGAAGGCAAACGTAAAGAGGAGCGACACATTTGTGAAGCCCTGAGAGACTGAAGATACCCAAGATGGACATTTAACAAAACCAAGAGGACACAGACACCAAACAGACAGGAACCAGAGACAAAAGGAAAGGGTGAAGTTATCCCTTATGTGTCTGGTGTATCCAAAAATCATAAAAGGATTTTTTACAAATACAACATTCAGGTCCACTTTAACCCTGGGAACACTCTGTGCCAAGAAATGGTCCACCCTAAAGACAAGATCCCCTTCCACAAACAAGAGTAATGTAGTTTATGCAGTTCAGTGTAGTGAGAAGAGTACAGATAGTTATGTCAGGAAACAAAACAACAGCTTTACAAGAGGATGTATCCTGTAGAATTTACAGAAACTGAAAGCTTTTTGCCAATAAGAATGGGCAGCTTTACCATCTGAGAAAATAAAGATCCTCATCCACAACTACCACAAAAGACTTCAAGCTGTCATTGATGTTAAAGGTGGCAACACACGGTATTAAGAACTGAGATATGTTTGGGGTGTAACTTTTTAACAGGGTCATAACTTAAATGCTGTGTCTGCCCTGCCAGGTGGAAAAGTTGATTGCCCCATAATGGACTAAAATGACACAGACAGTGTGGATCTCTCAAAAGTGTCTTTACGTCACTCCATACTTTTATCATGTTTTTAAGAATTGGGTTTTTTATTGTGTTTGAGTATATATATGAGGGAAGAGGTAAGTTCAATCCCTGTGATTCCAGTTCTATCCAATGCGGTGAATGATTAGTGTAGAAAAACATTATAGACCTTAATTGCGCAGTCTAATAGTATAACTTAAACTGAGGACATTTCAAACCTTCACGTTCATAAGGCAAGTACATTAAAGACAAACAAAGTTTTGCCCTTTTATTATTCCAGAGAAAGCGTATAAACATTTTCTTCATTTGTGAAAAAGTCAAATGGGCGTGAAAGGGGAATATTCTGAAACAGATATAGTAGTATTCTTTGGAAGAATGTTCATCTTTAAAATGTTAACTCTCCCAATTATCGATATAGGCAGCGACATCCATCTATCAACTGAGTTTTGTATTCCTGTTACTAAAAAAAATATAATTTACCTCAACTATTTTTTCTAAGCTTGGTAAAATCTGTATCCCCAAGTACTCAAATTGTGTCACTACATTAAACTGTATAACATCTGGGATTGGGTTTGCTCTTTCATGTTTATTTAATAATAAAATAGAAGATTTGTTTTTATTGAGCTTGTAACCTGAAATTTCACTAAATGACTGGATGACTTCCAGAATGATCTGTATTGATGTGTTTGGATTCGAAATAAATAAGATCACATCATCTGCGAATAAAGAAATCCTATGTTCCGATGGTCCTACTGTAATTCCACTAAGTTGGGGATGGGAGCGTATTGCAATCGAAAATGGTTCTATTGCTAACATGAATAATAAGGGCGAGAGCGGGCAACCTTGTCGGCACCCAAGTTTTATTGCTATTGATTGAGAAATATTTCTACTAGTGATAATTTCAGCAGTGGGGTTGTCATATAATATTCTGCAGAGGTGGGGGACTCGAGTCACATGACTTGACTCGAGTCTGACTCGAGTCACAATTTTCGGGACATGCGACTTGCTTGATTAAAGTATGAAAATGACTTGACTTGACTTTGACTTGAGAAAAAGTTACTTGAGACTTGACTTGACTTGAAAGGTAAGACTTGACAATGACTTGAACTTATAATAAACAAACAGCAATAAAATGTATTAAAAATATATAATTATTATGACGTCAGCGCCACTAATCAGCTCTGTGCCTTTAACGCTGCACAATTAAAACCGCCAAACATGGAAGACAGTAATGGTGGTCGAGCTCCACAAATAGTCTCGTTTGGCTATAAGGACTTTGAACTGGATTGTGCCAATAAAAAAAGATTTACCAGATGCAAAATATGCAACGCAAGAATGTCTGACACCACAACCACAACGTCAAATTTCATTCGACAAGAACCACAAGGGAAGGTAAGAAATGCATCTCTTTCTAATTAGTTTCACTAAGATCTATAACGATTACTAATGTAATGAATTTATCTTTTATAATTTGGCATATTTTTTCTTACTAGAAAGCAACTAGAGCATTATCATTACTGATACGTCTCATAATTAACGTTTTTGGGGAATTTGGCTATACCAGTAACGTAGCCTGAATATTAATGTTGATAGACATTCTGAATTTATTACATGTAGTCTATAATGTCTGTATTAAATGTGTCTGTGGACTGTGTGTGGAAACTAAAAGGCATTGCGCTTATACCATACTGCATGACAGGCTAACATGGAGCGCCCGATATCACTAGCACCTACAGAGTTTCTTTTTTTTTGGTACAGACAAGAAATAATTACAGCACAATTACATATTAGGCAGTTTTTCAGTCACAATAATTAATTTATAAGGTTATTATTAGCCCTTATGCCTAACCCTCTAAGCGCCAAAGTCGCAAAATTGCAACTTAACTGGAAAAAACAGCCGCTACTTCCGGTTTATGTGCTAAATTATGCTTCCACCATGTGTTGCCATTAAAAACATTTGTAGAAGACTTCAAACTCGCGTGTCAGAGTATTCACAATCAAACTTATGGTCTCAGTGGGACTGTCAGGACCGGCGCAATAGAAGCCTCATTCTCTACACTCGAGCTTGTAAATGCTAAAATGACAAATAAAAACACCTGTGATGAAGCTTTGGCTTTAGTAATGGCTGACTCTGGCGCGATAGTGACAAGGAGTTTGTGAATAATGCGGTCTCTATTGACAGCTGTTTGGGACAAATATGTGTTGTTCATCCTGACACTTTACCCAGTCGAGGAGGCAGGGGTAAACAGAGTCAGCGAATGCGCAGATCAACGCAGTGATACTAATAAAAGTGATGTGCTGTGCCTCATTAGAGGTCTAACAATGCCATTTGGATAAAAACAGATAAAGCTACTTCAACCAAACACCTACAGTACATGTTTTTATTTCTCAGATCTATTTTCATACGTTTTACTAGTTATGGTGTAATAGAAGTTGTAGTTGTACTGTAGTTTACTAATTTTGCTTTACAAGTTACTGTTATTAATGATTTAATTTCAGAAAAAAAAACAGAAAAAAATATTATAATATTTTAATTAGTCTGTATGTACTGGAAATAACATAACCGCAATATATAATGCCATGTAATTTGTATTGGAAAAAAATTACCTCTTTTTATTTTAGTACTTAACTTGAATTGACTTGAATTGACTTGAAACTTATCAGGACTCGACTTGACTTGCTTAGGTGAACCCATGACTTGACTTGACTTGCTTGATTTATCTGAACTGTGACTTGAGACTTGACTCGAGACTTGATGGTTAAGACTTGAGACTTGCTTGGACTTGACCATGTGTGACTTGTCCCCACCTCTGCCAGACGGGCCGGACTGAGTATTTCACAATCTGCTCAGTTACTGGGATTTTCACGCACAACCATTTCTAGGGTTTATAAAGAGTGGTGTAAAAAGGAAAACACATCCAGTATCCAGTCCTGTGGGCGGAAATGCCTTGTTGATGCTAGAGGTCAGAGGAGAATGGGCCGACTGATTCAAGCTGTTAGAAAAGCAACTTTGACTGAAATAACCACTCGTTACGACCGATAAATGCAGCAAAGCATTTGTGAAGCCACAACACGCACAACCTTGAGGCGGATGGGCTACAACAGCAGAAGACCCCACCGAGTACCACTCAACTCCACTACAAATAGGAAAAAAGGCTACAATTTGCACGAGCTCACCAAAATTGGACAGTTGAAGACTTGAAAAATGTTGCCTGGTCTGATGGGTCTTGATTTCTGTTGAGACATTCAGACGGTAGAGTCAGAATTTGACGTAAACAGAATGAGAACATGGATCCATCATGCCTTGTTACCACTGTGCAGGCTGGTGGTGGTGGTGTAATAGTGTGGAGGATATTTTCTTGGCACACTTTAGGCCCCTTAGTGCCAATTGGGCATTGTTTAAATGCCACGGCCTACATGAGCATTGTTTCTGACCATGTCCATCCCTTTATGACCACCTTGTACCCATCCTCTGATGGCTACTTCCAGCAGGATAATGCACCATGTCACAAAGCTCGAATCATTTCAAATTGGTTTCTTGAACATGACAATGAGTTCACTGAACTAAAATTGCCCCCGCATTCACCAGAGCTTGTTTGGGATGGGTGGAACAGGAGCCGCGTGCCCTGGATGTGCATCCCACAAATCTCCATCAACTGCAAGATGTCATCCTATTAATATGGACCAACATTTCTAAAGAATGCTTTCAACAAGGTGCTGAAAGCATTCTAAAGAATGTATATATATATATATATATATATATATATATATATCCCTCCGCAGGTGGTCTCATCCTTCAAGCTTGGGTGCTTTTTCTGATGTTGTCATCACTTGGTATTGCCACATCAACCACAACGGCTTTCCTCTGCTGTTTGTCCACCACCACGATGTCTGGTTGGTTCGCCATTACCATTCTGTCAGTCTGAATCTGGAATTCCTACAGGATCTTGGCTCAGTCATTCTCTACCACCTTTGAAGGTATTTCCCACTTTGACCTCGGGGTTTCCAGTCCGTACTCGTGCAGATGTTTTTTTACACTATGCCAGCCACTATGCTTTCCTTGGCAGCAACCCTGCAGTTGCAGCTGAATTGTCTCAGGGACCTCTTTGCACAGTCTTGGGTCTTGTCTGGTGTGGTAGATCTGGGCCTCTATTGCTCTGGTGCTCAGGGCTTGTTCCTGTGCAGCCATGATGAGTGCCTCTGTGCTGTCCTTCAGTCCGGCCCGTTCTAGCCATTGGTAGGATTTCTTGATATCAGCCACTTCAGTTATGTTCCGGTGGTACATTCCATGTAGGGGTTTGTCCTCCCATGATGGTCCCTCCTCCAGCTCCTCTTCTGCTGTTCCCAATTGCCTTCAGACATTCACTGAGCACGTCATCTGTTGGGGCATTGCCTTGGATGTTTCATCCTGGATAGTCCACTCACTAATCCACGGCCACCTTCCTTATGGCTAGCGTACAGTCTCAGGGTGTTGGATTTGGGATGGAAGCCTTCATACATGGTGAGGAGCTTTTGTGTTTTAATGTCTGTGGTCTGTATCTCTTCCTTTGGCCACCTTATTATCTGATCACTGGCAGGGCGTAGCTGTTTATTGCTTGTACCTTGTTCTTGCCATTGAGCTGACTTCTTAGGACTTGCCTTACTCGTTAGAGGTATTTGGCAGTTGCTGTTTTCCTTGTGACCTCTTTGAGGTTGCCATATGCCTTTGGTATTCCAAGGTACTTGTAACCATCCTCAATGTCTGCTATTGTTCTTTTATTTATTGTTTTTTTTTTTTTTTTTTTTTTTGGTATTTATATAGCTTTTCCACCTACACCTTTTCCACTCACAACGCTTTACCAGTGTTACAGCTGACACCACTGGAGTCAAGGTGGGTTAAGTGTCTTGCCCAAGGACACAACGACTGTGGGGAGAGCGAGATGTTATGATGTTTTTGGGATGTTTCGGCGGCGTTCAAACCGCCCACCACGCCGTCGAAGGACGGCCGCTCTACCCACTGAGCTACTGCCGCCCATTTGATGGACACTTGTTCAAGTGGCTTGCTATGGCCTCAAGGTTGGTTTTCCACAGCCTCCTCGAGTTTGCAATGAAGTCTCTTAGAGTGCTGTTGACTCTAAGAGACTTCAGAGTCCTTTGTACATCTCCAAGCATTCATTGATCCATGTGTGTGGATTCGAGTCATATGCTTTCTTTTAATCAATCCAGGCAGTGCACAGGTTGGTGTGTTGGGTTCTGCAGTCTTGGGTGACTGTTCTGTCAACCAGGAGTTGGTGTTTGCTCCTCTGGTTTCTTTGCTGATGCCCTTCTTTGCTTTGCTAATGTATTGATCTATGTGCCCACTTATCTTAGCCACGATGATGCCTGACATGAGCTTCCATGTTGTGGAGAGACAGGTTATTGTCCAGTTTTTCATACCTGAGACTCTTTCTTGGATATCTGCTGCTGTGATGGTAACTGGAATCTGTTCAGGAAGGTTGCTGTGTTCCTCTCTTAGACTGGTCCACTGTGCATCGCTGTTGTGTGATGCCTCCCTCTCCCATATACCTTTCCAGTACTGTTCAGTTTCCAGCCTTGGTGGGTCTGCTCTGCTGTTCTTACCCTGCCATTGAGCATACACTTTTGCAGGTTGAGTTGCGGACACCCAGTTTATTCTTCTGGCTTCATTCTCTTTTGTACCTCTTTAGGCGGCTGGCCAAGGCTTGGAGCCTTTGATTGTCAATTCTGAGTGATTCAGGTATGGGCATCTGGTTGTATCTCTTGGGTATTAGTTTTCTCATTGCACCTCTCTCTTGGCCTCTGTCAGTTGGCTCACTACTCTCTGTGCCTCCTTGATTTTAGCCTCCAGCCTTCATTTCCATGGTGGGTACTGTTTCTCATGGCTCAGACTGAGGATTACACCCAGAAATGTATGCTCATTAACTATCTATTTTCACTTTGTCATCTTTGTCATTTATTTGTTCATCATTTCTATGTTTTCCAAATAGCATAATTTTTGTTTATGTTATACTTAATGACAACTATTGAACCATTTCTTCATTTTGTTATATATTTAAATCAGATATAGTTTTGGCCCCAGTACTGATCCCTGGAAGACCCCACATGTAAAGCTCTTCTATCATGATACAGTTGTGCTCATAAGTTTACATACTTTTGTGTGTGTGTGTGTGTGTGTGTGTGTGTGTGTGTGTGTGGGGGTTATCAGTGTGTGTGGATAAAAGGTAACTGAGTTTCTGGGCTCCTGACAGATCGTTGCATCTCTCATAGCCTCTACCCTCTCGAAATCTGAACCTGTGACTTACTGGAAATATTTAAAAACTCTTTCATTTTCAAGAAATGTTACAACCTGTCATAACCTAAAAAACTGTTTCAAGTAGCACAATAAGGAGGCAATAGAATCAAAATGGGCTGCATGGTTGAGAAAGTCATTACTACAAAATTTAAAATATGTCAAACAGTCAAAACTCAAAACCTCTGGAACAAAGTGATGAGGCCAAAAACTTTCTGGCCACAAGCATAAACATTACATTTGGAGAGGCCTATGATGAAAGGTACACCATTCCTACTCTGAAACATGGAGGTGGATTGCTGTTGTTTTGGGGATGTGTGAGCTACAAAAAGCAAGATTTATGACAAAATGAATTTTCATTCAAATTTGCACATGGGACATACTTCAACGTTCCAACATGACAACGATCCAAAGCACAAGGTAAAGTCAACCTGTCATTGGCTACAGCAGCATAAAAACGAATGTTGTTTACTGGCCATTTCATTCTCCTGACCTCAATATCATTGATCTCTGGGGAGATCCTAAACGTGTAGTTCATGCAAGCCAGCCCAAGAATTTACAAGAACTGGAGGCTTTTTGCCAAAAAGAATGGGCAGCTTTATCATATGAGAAAATAAAGAGCCTCATCCACAACTACCACAAAAAACTTGAAGCTGTCATTGATGTTATATGTGGCAATACACGGTATTAAGAACTGGGGTATAAAGTTTGTGTGTGGCACTTGTCCTTCAAAGCCCAAACTGCAATGTCAAACGTGTTAATAAAATAATTAACCATACTGCAGTGCATACCCGAATGAATAAAATAGGCATTACAATGGCAACACAATTATAGATTAGGGTGTGGTCCTAATCGTCTTTTTTATTCATCATCACATATGCATGTACTAAATTTCTGGCTCTACTTAAAAAGTTTAGAAGGTGCTGGACATCTCTTTTAAAAGATGGCTCATTAATTGGTATGTCCTTGTGTTAACATTGTAAATGTGCACAAGTATTTATTAGTTTGTGAGAGTTGGAGGAGATAAAGATTTTTCCAAAATGGCCACCTCATTACAGGCGTGTTAAGGCCACACCCACAAATTTATCAAAAAACTAATTGATCATTTTTGTTGGCCCATCTAGTTAATTTTGCCCAAGTTTGGTGTCTGTGGGATCAATCAGATATTTTCTGCTGTTTATCGTGATGCCATAATATAATTTTGTATTTACCTACAAATGATACATGTGTATGCCAAGTTTCAAATTCCACAGATTTAAAAAAAAAACTTTTATGCAAAACCTATTGACTTTTTCACACATTTGGGGCATTGCCATGGCAACACAGTGGCAGATATGGGGTAGACCTTTTTTGTTTGTCATACCATCAGGGATGTATGTACTAAATGTCTTGTCTCTATGACAATCTAAATTTGTAGTCCCTTTATTAAGTTGTAGGGAGCGCTGGGGCCATTTCTGAAGATATCTCTTTAAATTGCATATTCTTGTGTTCAGTTTAGAAATGGCCACAAACGCTTCTTTGGTCCGAGCAGATCTTGTTTGTTTGAAAGAGTTAGAGGAGATTTTATGTACCACAAAATGGCCTTCTCGTTACAAGTTCTCAAATTTGGTGTCTATGTGATCAATCAGATATTTTCTGCTGTTTTTTAAACGAAGGGTGTGATTTTTGAAATTGTACACTCCACCCAATATTCCGATTTTTTTTTTATTTCTTCTCAGAAATGGCACATAAAAACGTCTTGAAGGCATCAGTAAAAACTCAGAGGACTAAAGATGGAGAGGCTGGTTCAGGATGCAGCTTTTTTCAGCACCTGATCCTCCCAGAGCAAGCACAAGGCTCCCTGTTGAACACCAGTGATTTTGGAGCATCTTTTGACTATTCTGTGAAGCTTGCTTTTGTCTTTTAAGGACAAGCCCTTAAACTAACAAACAAGTGAGAAGACTTTCAATAATGTCACTTTAACACTTCATAACACTTGTCACTTTAATAAGCACATAATATCAAGAACTATCCAATGGACTGCAAATTTTGCACCATATCCGACAAACTGTTTTTGGTTTTGCTCTAATATAATTTTTAGTGCTGGGCAAGTTAATGCATTATTTTTTGCGTTAACGCATTAATGAATTAACGCCGCCAATTATGTTATTGCGTGTTAACGGTAATTAATACTGTTAAAAAAGATGTCTGTAAAACATTCTTAGGATCAAAACGAATGACTGCACTTATGAGCCGCCCTCATGATGCAGAAGAATACACCAGTTGTATAAAAAGTAGAGGACTACAAAAGCGACGGCGTTTGCCCTCACCGGGAATACTGGACATCACTAGGCAACCATAATTAGCTGGCAGCGTTACAGTGCATTATATTGATTAACAGCGGAACTGCACTCACATGCTCTGACTGTAATGAATACAAGAGAGACATTTATATTGTTTACATTTTTATAATGTTATGATCGAGGCTCTGGACATAACTTGTTTGTCTATAACAAACTAAACAAAATATTAATGCCCTGGCAGTGGCAAATATTTTTGGTTTAATATTTTATTTAATTACATTAATGTTTAAGTTGACATTTACAAGAAATATTTCAACTGCTACTAACTTTTAACTGCTGTAAAAAGCACCTTATTTGTTTTAAAGTGTTTGCAAACCAAATGTTATTGCACTTTTGTTCATATAGCATTATTTTCAAAATAAAAGTATGCAATACATTAATTTTTAATTCATAATAAAATTTTGTGTATAATGCGATTAATTGTGATTAAATGATTTAATCGTTGCCCAGCACTAATAATTTTATATTAATCTTGACATGATATATGTGTATGCCAAGTTTCTTTTTCTTATGATTAGGAAAAGTACTTTTGCCTTGTTCATCCCATTGACTTTTTTACACATTTGGGGCATTGCCATGGCAACACGGTGGCAGAGTTGGGTGGACCTCATTGACTTTTTTGTTTGCCATCCTATCAGGGATGTGCATTCCAAATTCCATGTCACTTTGAATAAAAAGTTTTTGAGTCCCATTATAGAGTTGTAGCTGGCTTCTGAAGATATTCCTTCAGTTTGCATATCAGGTCATTAAAGGGTACAAACACTTCTTTGCATCTGAGGAGATATGACAAGATATGAAAGAAATTTTTTTACTCTACCTAGTTACAGACACGTAATGGCCACACCCACAAATTTATCAAAAACTACTTGATAACTTTTGTTGGCTCATGTATCTAGTCCATTTTTCCTAAGTTTGTTTTTCTGTGGGATCAAGCAGATATTTTCTGCTGTTTTTTTAAACAAAGGCTGTGAGGGTTGCACATTCTACCCAAAATAGCTGACTTCCTGTTGGGTTTAAGGGAGGTGCCATAATAGAGCTTTATACTTAACATGACATGATATATTTCTTTGCCACGTTTCAAATTTCTATGATTAAAATATATATATATATATATATATTTGCTTTGCACATCCCATTCAACTTCACACATTTGCCATTGCCATGGCAACTTGGTGGTAGATATGGACTGGACCTCATTGTTTTTGTTGGTTTGTGAGACCATCAGGGATGTGAGTACTAAGTTACATGTCTTTATGACAAACTAAATTTTTGAATCCCATTATAAAGTTGTAGGGGATGCTGGATGGCCATATATAAAGATAGTCCTAATATTGTCATTTTAGTGGGTTTAATAAAAAACATTTTTGGTTCCAAGCAGACCTGACAATGTTTGAAAGAATTAAGGGGGGTTTTATACTTCCCAAAATGGCCACTTTTCACAGCCCTGTTAAGGCCACACCCACAAATCATTCAAAAAACTACCTGATAACTAAGTTGGCTCACGTATCTGGAATGACATCACAGACCATTGCCCAGTGGATGCGTTTCAGATCCGCTCCGCTGTGGTGCGGCACCCTGGGCAGCTCAGAAGAGCATGCGCGGGAAGTACGAGGACTAGAAAACGTTTAGAAAAAAGTTTAGTTTGAGTGTGTTTCTGTGAAGTGATGAGTTTATTTATGTCTATTTCGTTAGGGCTTTGAGGATCCTCCTCATCGACCTCTTCTTTCTTTGTAAACTGGATTTCCAGACACCATGTCTCTGTGCTGTCTACTAAATTTTCCCTGTGTGTAAGGGCACAATAAACTTATCATGATTTAAACTATACATTCTGACATCATGTTTTTTTCTTTTACATTCCTATGTTCCTAGCTGTATTATTATAACACCCATAAATTGATTATCGTCCATGCATAACTATAAATCCTAAGATAAGTAACATAAACCCATCAGAAGTGAATAAGTACCTAAGTACACAAAAACAAACACATCACACAAAAATATTACACTACAGGACTCAGAGACCTTTCTCTAGGATACTCTGAATGACCTTGAACACGCCATTGCACTGGGAGAAGACAAGAGGATGTGATGATTAACAGTGTCAAAGGCAGCAGATGTAAGATCCAGTAAGATGAGTACAGATGACTTGGATAATGCCTTTGCCAATCTCAGGGCTTCGATGAATGAGAGCAGTGCAGTTTCGGTGGAATGTCCTCTCTTGAACCCAGACCGGTTGTGGTCCAGAATGTTGTTTTGTGTGAGAAAGAAAGAGCTGGTTAAATACAACTTGCTCCAGAGCTTTGGCAATAAGAGGAAGGACACCAGTCTGTAGTTTTCAGTGTAGGGTTGAGAGTGGGTTTCTTCACTAATGGTGTGATGCAGGCCACTTTGAAAGCTGTGGGGAATGACCCAGAGGAGAGAAATGAGTTGATGATGTGGGTCAGAGCAGTTATGACAGATGGAGAGATGAAACATCTGCTTCAGTTAGAGTAGAGAAAGAGGAGAGCGAACACATATCAGGGGTGTGACCTGAGTATGCTGATGGAGCAGTACCTTATGTAGATAAGATATAGTTGGTTACCAGACTTGCTGATGTGGAGACCCGTTTGAGGTCAAATAATGCAGTCACGTTTTTGAAGTTAGTAACCTTTGGCTTTCCAAGGTGGTGACATAACAGTGGAAGTTCACTCCATCCTTCTGATGATTTGTCCCAATCGGGTAACATATAGAAAAATAGTAAGGGACCAAGCACAGACCCTTGTTGCACACCAAATTTCACTGGTGCCTTTGAGGAGAAGGATTTATTAAAAGAGAAAATGAGACCTATACCATAGATCTAGCAATAACAGAAGAGCTGATGAGTCCTCATCCATCTGAAAGAGGAGATCATTTGTCACTTTAACTAAAGCTGTTTCAGTGGAATAAGAGGCCCTAAATGCAGACTGAAACGACTGATAAGGCCATTTTCTGATAGATATAGAGTCAGTTGTTTTAACACAACTTTTAGAGGACTTTAGATAGAAAAGGTAAATTGGAGACAGGATGGAAATTATTTAAGCATCCAGGACCCAGAGTAGGTTTTTGAGCAGGGGTTTGACCACAGCCTGTTTGAAAAGGGAAGGGATGGTGCGAGTAGACAAGCACAAGTTAATAATGTTTACATAATTTGACCCACATAAGGCCACAGTTCTTTAAGCTGTTTTGCTGCAGGATATCCAGGAGACACGTAGTTGCTTTACATGAAGAAACCACCTTTGTCAGCTCATCAAGGGAAACAGAATCTAAGACTGAGAGACGAGAGATCGGTGGATCCAAGTGAATGGGACCCGGAGCTGAGGAAGACAAAAACAAAGTATTATCCCTGATATCTTCAATTTTATAATTAAATAAATCTAAAAAAGTTTTGTGCACTGAAGGGAGATAACTTTTCAGTTATTTTTGGTTGGATTAGCTTAGCAACTGTGCCAAAGAAAAATCTGTGGTTATGCCGTTATTTTATTTTTTTTATTAGAGATTAGAAGGCCATCTTCGCAGCGCTGAGGGCGTGCTTATAGGTGTTTATACAGAAACGCCAGTTTTGATAATTGAGTTTTGTTTTTGACTTGTGCCATTTGCGTTCAAAACTCCTGCAGGCCTGTTTCAAAGCTTGGGTTTCCTCATTATACCATGCCGTAGGTCGTCTGGTTGGTCTGGCCATTGTCCTGAAGGGGGCCCCAGTGATACTGAGTCAGTGATAGCCAAGAGGGTTGCATGTACCTCCCCTGTGTAGGCCTCTACTGAGTTTACAGGTGTAGTTAAATTTGAAAGGACAACTGTCAGCCGTGTCGCAAACACAAGACAAAGTAAAGCCAAACTATGAGAAGTAATGAGATCATTAATTAAGAGTGCTTTGGAGGATAGAGACCGCTCATTCAGGAGACCAATCTTCAGTCTATTCAGACCGATCTTCAATCTATCCAGTGGATAGATAGTGACAGGAACAAGCTGTCGAGCTCTAACAGTTTTGCTAGGTTTAAAAGATTGCCTCTGAGTGATAATAACATGAGGACAGTATGCTTTTCACATTTAGGCATTAGACATCAGGATGACGTGGCCTAACCAGACAACTAAAACCTGCTACATTATCCGGTTCCACACATGTAGAGTTTCAGGTTCTCTAATCCCTTCGACCTGCTGAGATTCCTAGTGTCAAATGCACCGAACGCATCTATATTACTAGACAAAATGGCAGCACCATGTCCAGTAGGATGCAGGCCGTCTGCCCTCAGCAGGCCTGGGCACCCCTAGAAAAAGGCCAGTTATCCCTGAAATCATAACCTTGAACTGATTACAATGTCGGGCCAGCCACTGGTTCATGGAAACTAATCTGCTATACTGTTCATCACTACCCCTTCTTCGTCAAAAACTGGTCCATCCTAAAGACAAGATCCCCTCACAAAAAAAGAGAAATGTGGATTATGCAGTTCACTGTAGCAATGAGTGCAGTGACAGTTACGTAGGAGAAACAAAACAACAGCTTCACAAAAGAATGTATTAGCACAGAAGAGCCAACACTGGGGAACCGGAGGCTGCAGTCCTTTAAGGACAGCAATGTCCGAATTTTGTCTAGAGAGGCAAGATGGTTTGCGAGAGGGGTGTGAAGGAAGCCATTTTTGATCAAATGTGAAAAGCCTTTTCTGAACAGAAAAGGTGGCCTCAGATTGATGTTACCTAGTATTTACAACAGTGTTTTGAAACCAAAACAGTCTCACTTTAGAACAACAACACCTGAACACCTAAATGGAACAGTGACCCTAATGACTCAGCAGAGCCTTTAACAACTCTCTATCTTTTATAGCTAACAACGTTGAGACCAGAACAGCCTGATCCTATCATATTTAGATTTAGATTTATTCATTTAGCAGACACTATTTTTCCAAAGTAACTTACATTAAGCTTACATTCATCAGTGTTACAGCTGAAACATCATTGGAGGCAAGGTCTCTTGCCTAAGGACACATTGACAGTATGAACTTGGGGGAGAGCGGTAATCAAACCGCCAACCAGTTACCCACGCTCCACCCACACAGCTGCTCCACACCTTGTCACCTGGACCACCATTGGCCTCTCCTCCTCTGAACTGCTGCCACTGTTCCCTCAACTTGACACAGAACATGGACTTACATTACGTTATTTTGATTTGATTGTTAGTTGTGAATCTACACATTTGAGACTTACAACATCCTGTAAACGGCTCAGAAGCTTCGCCAATAGCATTAAAACATAACCTGTCGGTAGCACATCCCACTCCTTGACAAAACAAAAAATAGCACAAGCCAATCACAAGTGAGCATCCTTCAGCCAATCAGAGAAAAAAAGAGTGTTGATAGAGGCGAGAGCAGTGATGGCTAATGGTAATATTTGGCGGAAGAGCTAATAGATGCATTGTCATATTTAGTAGCACACACTACATTAACTAGCATCACATTTTATATGATTTAATGACAAATTGTCACACACAACTGTTTGTACATACAACTTAACACCTGACAGAAAACTAGGAGTCCATGAGATTAGTTTGAAAATGTTTAGCTGGTCCTGAGAAATAGCTCTAATGATTTATCTCATAAAAGAAACAAATTGCAGTGGCTCAGTGGTAGAGCAGTCGTCCTTCAACCGTAAGGTTTAATTCCTGTTCTCCCCATAGTTCATACTTTTGTTGTGTCCTTGGGCAAGACACTTAACCCTCTTTGCCTCCAGTGTCTGTTTATTTATTAATAATAACAAGAATGTATTAACAGCAATAGTTAATGTGAGGAGTGCTTCACAAAGGACCAGATTTTTGTCTGAACCTTAAGTTGGACACCTATTGTCTTTACTTTCAGTGGCTACAGCAGAGACACACGGTAGGCAGCACATGATCCACCAGAACATTATTACATCTCTCTGACTAGGAAGGTCCTCAAACAGGTCAACACTTAGTTTAAGAGTTTATGGTCTGACTGTGTTACTTATAGCTCAGAGATGGTTCAGACTCGGGATGACAGCCTCCGTTTAAAGCTTAGCCTCTTTACTAACACAGATTACTGCTCACATTGTCTCTGTTCTCCATCAGTGACAGGACATTTATGTAAATTCTTGTCTGTTTTGGAGAGGGTTAAGGTCAGCCTCAGACACATACTTTTATCCATTGTGCTCGTTAAGACTTATTTGTTAAGTCTGCACAGAATTGACTCAGCATTTTACCGGTCTGTGCAGCAGCGGAGAGAAAAAGGCAGTGAACGCCTTTTGCTAAAGTAAATTTATATATGCTTCCAAACCTCTGATTTGAATGAGGAATTGGCTTCATCAATATCAACATCTACACTCGCTGTCAAAACTGCAAAAACATTGAAAGCGAGTTTGCAGTAAACAGAGCGGCCCCTGTTGTTCAAAACATGAACCCGGGATTCAATTAACGTACCAATCGAATTGAAACGTTACGTACAGTATGTTGATTGATTTTCAACCTGCCCATGGTTAATTGTTACAGCCCTAAATACTATCCTTAAATTATACTCAATTACAAGTAAAAGTAGTCTTAAAATGTACTTGAAAATTACAAATTAATTACAGGGTTTCAGTTTAGCCCTGAACTTCTCCAGCAATGGTGTGTTCTTCCACCGCTGTGCGAATTTTATGCATGGTTCAGCAACTCTGCCCTTGTCCTCCACAAAGTTTCTGGCCAGAACACCTCTGTATACCGCCTACAACTGCTGTAGATGGGTTGAGGCTCACCGTTTGGCTTGCGCAGACAGAGCAGGTCACAAACACCTGCGTGCTAGCTGAGCATCAGTCAGAGTGGTGATTGCTCACTGAAGCTTTTCTTCCTGAGGCTGAGAGTCCCCATGCTGCTGCCAAAGACCCTGTATTAATTTTGAACTGTTAACATTCTCCTAACTTGGTGATGCTTTTGGTGAGGTCTGTAACTTGGCTGTTATAGATATTGGTCTGACAATCCTATATCTGTTTTTATCAACTCTAGTGGAATTAAAGGGTTGATTGCAGCTGTTCCCTATCAAAAGCTACTGTGTAATTGAGCGCACCTGAACAGAGGGTATAAGAACGCATGACGCGGAAGCATCTTCAGGTTTCTTTGTCTTCAGATCGCATTGTGTGAAGTGTGAGCAAACCTACTAATAAAAATAATAAATAATGCTAAGAAAAGAAAGAGGAGTGAACAAGTAATCCCTTTCTGAAGCAAACAGTACATTTAAATAAATAAATA
This sequence comes from Neodontobutis hainanensis, assembly GCA_024349245.1. Taxonomy (NCBI): domain Eukaryota; kingdom Metazoa; phylum Chordata; class Actinopteri; order Gobiiformes; family Odontobutidae; genus Neodontobutis; species Neodontobutis hainanensis. Next base: position 17,107 of record JALDNG010001132.1, on the reverse strand, counting down.
AGTATCATGGCTCATTTCATGTAGAAAATGTGTTCCTCGGACTTTTTGGGGAGTGTGAGCACTGTGATCTTTTGCCTGCTAAGATCCTATGTGCCCGGCTCGCTTTCTTTAAAGAGGAGCGAGCTGCCTTCCCACTCCGGTCGTGGGGTTCACCTGTTGATCTGGCTGAGGCGCAGAGATCAGGTAGTCCTATGTCCCTCGTGCTCTCGCCAGATGAGGTAGACACCGGCTCTGTGCTCGGGCGGGCGGGCTCCGGGTCTTCCGCGAGCACGTTGATGAAGCCTCATCCCTGGCTTCTGGCGCGCAGCCTCGAGCGCTCTTCCCACTCTGACGTGGCGTTTGAGGAGCTGCTCGAGATGGTTACAAGAACATTGGCGGCTGAATATTGAGTGGCCTCAGGAGCAGGGCCCGCCTAAATACTAAATAATGAGGAGCTGGCACGCTCATGGAATAAGCCCTATTTGTCCGTGTTTTTGTGCCTTCGGCGTCGATTTATTCAACTATCGTGGGCACACAAGTGCGGGCTATGGGTCGATGCCCCAGGTGGAAGAGACGCTTGTGGGCTATCTCTCCCCGGGACATCGTGCTCCCTGAGAAAACCTACACTCCCCAACAACTAAGTTCCGCAAGGCTAAACAGTACGAGGAGGCGTTTGTGAGATTCTTTCCTCGCCATGCTCAGCAGCCGGGACCGTCGGCCACCTAGTCACGGCCAGGGCCAGCCCCTTCCAGAGAAAAGCGGGCTGCCCAGAAGGAGAGTGTGGCGGTGCACCCTCGTAAGGAATTGGGAGCGAATTCTCGCTGTTCAAAAGAGAACGGACCTGCGGAATATTGTCTCCGTCAAGCAGCAGAGGCCCTGAAATTGACACGCCCAAAATCTACAATCTAAAGACTCCATGTTGACACCCTCAGGAGCCCGCTGTTTTTCTCCGCCCGCCACTGGCGTTTGGGATCAGCAGTCTCCAGCGCAATTATACGTGTCCGGCCGTCTCCTGCCTTGGTTCAGGGCGGCGAGTGTCTTACATCCCCAAAACCGTCGTGCCAAATCTACTGCCCCTTTCGGAGAAACTGGCAGCATGGATGCTACTGCCAAATATCTCCCTGTGGGTAATAAGGACTGTTGCCAAAGGCTACAGAATTCAGTTCGCCCATCCTCCTCCGTTTCAACAGCGTGGTCTCTACTTCCGTGAAACCGGAGCAGCGCATGTATTGACACAGGAACTGCAGGTTCTACTGGACAAAGGGGCCATAGAAAGTGTTCCCCCACCAGACAAACAATCCGGGTTTTACAGCCGGTATTTTCTAGTTCTGAAAAAAGATGGAGGGCTGCGCCCGATTTTAGACCTTCGTGGGTTAAACAGCTACCTCAAAGCATTAAAATTCAAAATGCTCACAATAAAAATGATTGTGTCCCAGATCTGATTAGGCGACTGGTTTGTCTCCATCGATCTAAAGGAGCCGTATTTTCACATAGAAATCCTGCCACAGCACAGAAAGTTCCTGAGGTTCACTTTCGGGGGCGAACCGTATTGGGTTCTTCCGTTCGGCCTGGCCTTGTCACCCCATACATATACAAAATGAATGGATGCAGCCTTAGCTCTTTTACGCTCAGTCTCAGGAGCTAGTGCTTCGACATCGGGATGTCGTCCTAGCTCATCTCGACTCTCTAGGCTTGATACTCAACGCCAAGAAGAGCATTCTCTCGGCCGCCCAGAGTACAACATATCTAGGGGTTGTTTGAGACTCAACCGAGATGCAGGCACATCTGTCTCCTGCACGTGTCGGGTCCATTCTAACTACTCTGAAAGCTATCAGGCTAGGCCAGGAAGTGACTGTGCACTTCTTTCAAAGAATATTGGGTCTCATGGCATCTGCATCCACGGTAATTCCTTTGGGCCTTCTGTGCATGAGACCGTTTCAGCGGTGGCTCAGAGCCAGGGGTTTCATCCAAGGTCCAACCCCTGAAGCAAATAAGGGTTACTGCGCCGAGGGCTTCGTACCCTATCTATGTGGTTCAGACCCCAGTTTCTCACTTTGGGCCCCACCCTAGGTCCATGTTGTCGTTGCATGATGCTAACGACAGATGCATCCCTCATGGGCGCAGTCATAGGTGTAAGGGCTCATTCTATCCAGGCCAAGGAATAAGGAGAGGCCATCTTCTCGCATGGTACATCAATTGCCTTGAGATGAAGGCTGTATTTCTGTCTCTGAAATACTTCCTCCAGTAGCTAAGGGGCTACCATGTCCTACATAGTACAAGTAGACAGCACAGCGGTGGTCTCTTACATAAATCGTCAGGGCGGACTGCGTTTGTGCCGCTTGAACAAGCTAGCGCAGCAGGTGCTGCTTTGGGCTCAGGACAAGTTCCTGTCCCTCAGGGTGATTTATATCCCCGGGCGCATGAATGTGGGAGCAGATTTATTGTCCAGACAGGCTGTGACACATGGGGAGTGGAAATTCCACCCCAAGGTAGTGAGCCAAATCTGGGAAAGATTTTACGAAGCAGAGGTGGACCTCTTTGCTTCACAGCAGACAGCACAATGTTCCCTCTACTTCTCTCTGACTCCTCCAGCTCCTGGGTCTGGACGCAATGGCCCATGTGTGGCTCAGACTGCGCCTTTATGCATTTCCCGGTGGCTCTGCTCCCGAGAGTCCTGGCGAAGATCCGTCAACGGGGTCGTGCCTCTTACTAGTAGCGCCCGTTGGCCAACCAGAGTGTGGTTCTCTGACCTAATATCTCTCCTCGACGGCTCGCCATGGGCTCTCAGGCACAGGGGACAGTGTTCCTTCCTCGGCCCGAGCTCTGGAACCTTTACGTCTGGCCCCTGAGAGGGACCAATTAAGAGACGTCGGGCTCCCAGCCCCTGTTGTAGAGACTATATTGAGTGCTAGGTCTCCCTCTACTAGGAGAGCCTATGCCCTCAAATGGCGTGTCTTTGATGCCTGGTGTGCTACACACCATACAGACCCAGTCCACTGCCAGATTGTTTCAGTGTTGGAGTTTCTGCAGGACAAACTGTTCTCGAACTAATCCTAGCACACTCAGGGTCTTTGTGGCCGCCATTTCGGCTTGCCATGCCCTGATTGGACGGGGTCTCGATAGGGAGACACCCTCTAGTTACCCGCTTCATTCTAGGGGCCAAGCGGTTGAGACCACCCACTAGAGCTAGAGTTCCTTCCTGGGACCTAGCTAGAGTGATGGAGGGCTTAGTAAGCACTCCTTTTGAACCACTAGAGTCAGCGTCTGTCAAGTTTATGACTCTACAGATGGTTCTTCTGGCGGCCATTACCACTCTCAAGAGGGTTGGAGATTTGCAGGCTCTGTCAGTTTCGCCCTCCTGCCTAGACTTTTTGCATCCTCACCCTAACTATCTTCAAAAAGTTCCATTCTCAACCTTAAATCCAGTCATTCTTGAAGCCTTCTGTCCTCCGCCATTTACAACACCGGAGCAGGAGAGACTTCGCTTACTGTGTCCAGTACGTGCCCTCCAGACTTATGTCCACCGCACTAGCCAGTGGCGTAAGTCCGAACATCTGTTTATATGCTACGGGGGCTGCAAACTGGGGGTTGCAGCTACCAGACGGACTATATCACGTTGGGTGAGGGATGCCATTGCCCTGGCCTATGAGGTGCGCGGTCAAACTTCGCCCATAGGTGTAAGGGCTCATTCTACTAGAGGGGTTGCAGCTTCAACAGCTCTAGCAAAGGTGCCCCTCTGCAGCAAGTTTGTGATTCAGCAAGCTGGTCCTCCCCGCACACATTCATTAGATTCTATAGTTTGGATGTTCATGCTATTCCGGACTCGCATGTCCTTGAGTCAACATCCCAAAATTGTGTTTGAGACCTCTTTTGTGTTTGTGCACACTTCACAACCCGAGGGGTCCAGAGACTTACAAGTACGGGCGGCGTTGGTATTCTCGTACCCCATAGCGTATGCTACGCAGCATCGAGTGTAGCTTTTGATAGGAACGTCTTGGGTTACATGACTGTAACCCTGTTTCCTTAAAAGCGGAACGAGATGCTGGGGATGCGCACTGGGCATGTCCGGCGATCTTCGGAGAAAGTTGACCTGAAGACGCTTCCGCGTCATGCGTTCTTACCCTCTGGTCAGGTGCGCTCAATCACACAGCTGCCGCTGATGAGCTGCGTCACCAACAGAGGTTATATAAGCCAATTCTTGCCGTGTTTGACACACTTGCTTCACAACCGGTCACACAAAGAGTGTTCCCCTATAGCGTATATAACGCAACATCTCGCTCCGCTTTTTAAGGGAACAGGGTTACAGTCAAGTAACCCGAGACGTTCTCATATGTGTCTCTTAAACAAGAAAGCCACTTATTAACAGCATTGTGTTGTGCTCACTTGCTTTGTAAAACCCAGCAATATTAGTATATCAATTTATTTTCCACTCACTACTAAAAAAATTTAGCAAAAAGGCAACAAAGCCCTCCACACATTGTCAATTAGGCTACTATTTTAAATGACAAATCACTAGTTAAGTGGAACATGTTATGTATTTATTGGTCACAGTATTTAGGCAGAACTGAGCAGCTTGCTATCAGCTCAGTTGTGCACCTCTTTTAAAAAGAATATTTAACCTGAGCAGAATTGTCAGTGTTGTAGTTTTTTTGGCTCCATCCATCCATCTTCTACCACTTATCCGGGGCCAGGTAGTGGGGGCAACCGTCTAAGGAGTACACCCAGACTTCCTTGTCCCCAGACACTTCCTGTATCTGGGATCGTGTTCTTTCAGTTCAGACCCAAAGCTCATGACCGTAGGTGAGAGTAAGGCGATACATCGACCGGTAAATCGAGAGCTTTGCCTTGCAGCTCAGCTCCTTCTTTACCCCAACAGACCGGTACATTGACTGCATATGCTGCACCAATCCGTCTGTCAATCTCACGCTCCCTCCTTCCTCACGCGTGAACAAGACCCCAAGATTCTTGAACTCCTCCACCAACGTGAAGTGGGCAAGTCACCATTTTCTGACTGAGAACCATGGTCTCAGACTTGGAGATGCTGATCCTCATCCTAGCCGCTTTACACTCGGTTGCAATCTGTCCCAGTGCACACTGAAGGTCCTGGATTGAAGGAGCCAACAGGACAACATCATCTGCAAAAGCGGAGACGTGATCCTGTGGTCCCCAAACCAGACTCGCTCCGGCCCCTGGCTGTGCCTAGAAATCCTGTCCATAAAGATAATGAACAGGACCAGTGACAAAGGGCAGCCCTGCCGAGTCCAACATGCAGGGGCTAGGTGTCCTGGTGCCACGTGCACTGATGGACACCCTTGAACATGGGGTTCATTATGGACAAACTGTGACTAGCACAGAAGTTCAATAACAGAACACAATGCTCAGGTTAAGATCCGGAGGGCCGTTCCTCACAATCACGCCCCTCCGGGTTTCACTGTCGCTGCCTTCTTGGGAGCGTGAACTCCAAGAAGGACGGGGTACTCTACAGTGCCTTGGCTCGTAGCACAAACAACAGTGAGAGACCTATCCCTGACCCAGAAGGAGCAGGGAAGCGACCCTCTTGTTTACCGGGATGAACTCCAACATATAGCCCCCCAGCTGAGCCAATGGGCTATGAGCAGGCCCACACCAGCTCGCCGCCTCTCACTGCAGGCAACTCCAGAGTAGTGGAAAGTCCAACCTATCTCAAAGAGTTGGGTTCCAGAGCCCAAGCTGTGCGTGGAGGTGAGCCTGACTATATTTAGTCGTTATCTCTCAACCTCCTGCACAAGCTCAGGCTCCTTCTCCGAAGGCGATGTGACATTCCATGTCCCTAGCACCAGATTCTGTGTCGGGGGATTGAGTCGCCGAGGCCCCCACCTTCTACTGCCACCCCGATTCACATTGCACCGGCACCTTACGGTTCCTCCTGCAGGTGGTGGTCCCGTGGGAGGTCGGCCCCACATCGCTCCTTTGGGCTGAGCCTGGTCAAGTCCTGTGGGGAAAGACCCAGCCACCAGGCGCTCGCATACAAACCCCAACCCTGGGGCTGGCTCCAGAGTGGGGCCCTGGTTACCCCTAACAGGTGACGTAACGGTCCTTGATTTTTTAAATTTCCATAAAGGGTTCTGAAGCCTTTTATTGGCTCAGTTTCCTAAATCACTACTCAAAAATTAAGGATTCTGAATAAAACCGTACATATTTTGAACGTATAGTTATTGAATCCTTTAAAATACCGTTACTTCCCTTGCCTAGAGCATCAAAACAACCAGACTGCATCTTACATATAACTGCATAAAATGCCAGTAATGAGTGCTGCCTTCTACCTCAGTAACACTAGGGAAAGGGTTTGCCCTCCTTCAGGCAAAATTCATCTTTCCAAATAATTAAGAGAATTCCACCAAATCTTTAACTTTTAGCAGATAACTCGACAAACTATTTGTATTCTCCCTATATCTGTAAACATGCTTTTAGTTATTTACCTAAACATGTATGATAGCACTCCATTATGGGCCACCACTTGCAAACTTTTCAGTCTGAACACGCACTCTTGAGGCCCTGGCTACACCTACATGGGAATACTTTTTTTTATCTCTCTGTGCATTTCGTCCACACAAAAGAGTTTTTTTCAAACGACTCCCAAAGTGAAGATTTTTTTCAACTCCAGATGCAGCAGCAGCTGTTTATATGTTTATGCGTTTACAGTACAGCAATGTGGACGTAGATATTTTTCCAAATGAAGACAAAAAATATATATTAATAAAAATACCTCTGTATATTTTTCAGGGGTCTGAGTCTCTTCAACTCAAGATCACGTGTGTGTCTGTATGTATAAAGTCTAATTGCTGTTTGTATGTGTCGCCCCCCTACAGGTTCTATGCTGTCCAAACAGGCTCCCCAGGTCCAGAACGGCCCCACAGCCAATGAGCTGGATCTCCAGAGAAGGTACCATTATTCAGTCTGCCGTTTTTGCTTGTTGTCCTATGCATCCTATGCATCACTTGTGTAAGTGATGCATAGGACAGATATTAGCTGAATTCTATTCTTATTCCAATGTGACATCAGCTCCTTTCCCACTAGAGTCATTGTCTTCATGTCAGTGTAAAAAGACATTGGTATCCACTTAGTATCCAAATATGGTTGGACAATATGACATCATTGATCTAGCTTTTAATGTGTCAGATGATCTACATTTTACAAAATTCAGATTCACATTCTGTTTTATGTAGATAATAGCATCTGTTGGAAATTGATTACTTTTTGCAGCAGCTGGAGAATCCCTTTGTACTGCTCCAGGCAAATTGTCTTCTTGCAAACAGTTCTGACCAGGCTTGTTTTAAATTTGACGTTGAAGTGACCATTTTACTGTATCTGATGTAAACAACATGGTGATGTTCTGTTTGGATTCTGATCGTTTTTATCTAAGCCTTTGGATATGCATTCTGTGGAAACTTCCAGATAAAGATAATGATTAGCTTCTCAGTGTTTCCTGGTCTAAGTGGGGCTAGTTAATCTATTTGAAGAAATTAGGTGTAATCCTCTAACGTTAACAGTTTGTTTCAAGATAGTGCTGCGAACATATACCTACTTTGTGAGTTTTTGTTCGTTTTGTGTGGTTTATGGTTTGCTAGATACTAACCTTTTAAGCAACAAAGTTGCATAATTGCGACACAGTGTGGTAGGTGGGGAGAATGTTGTTGGTGAAAGCTTACATTGGTAAGGGTAGAAACTATGAGACTAGAAGATGTGGTAGCAGTGGTTTCATTTAATGCTGACTTTGACTCTGGGGAGAACATTTACCTTCTGACGTGTAAGTTTTCTTAGCGCATTGAGTCTATGCTTGTCAAATGAAATGTGCTATATAAATAAACTTTATTATTATTATTATTATTATTATTATTATTATTATTATTATTATTATTATTTTGAACTAAGGGAAAGTGAGGATAGCAGTTAGATTGAAGGTGCCAGTGGAGCTGAGGGGTTTTCTGGCCATGCTGCTGACCCTATAGTTCCAGTCTATGCATGAGGGACAGAGCGGAGGGAGGTTTTGGGGAAGAGAATGGCGAGAGAGAGAAAATAGCTATGGACCTATCATTAATGATGAGGGCTAGTGGGATGGTACCACCAGACGTTGTTCATTGGCAGAGAGCAGGGATCTGGTAGGAACATATTAGTGTATTAGTGAGTGAAGATATGAGGGTGTGGAGCCAGTGGTGGTCTTGTAGGCCAGGAGCATAGCTTTAAACTAGATGCGGGCGTCAACCCGGGAGCCAGTGTACTTAATAAAGAGAGGAGTTACGTGCGCTCTCTTCGGTTCTTTAAAGACTACTCTTGCCACTGCATTCTGGATCAGGTGGGGTTGTGCAGGCAGGGGGTCCAGCCATTAGAGCCTTGCAATAATCCTGTTTGGATAGGACAAAAGCCTGAACTAGGATTTGCATAGAGTGCTCTGATAGAAAAGCTCAAATTTCCCTAATGTTGTAGAGAATGAATCTACAGGACTGGGTGGTGCTGGCAACATGACTTGTGAAGTTTAGTTGATCATCAATTACCACTCCCAAATTTCTGACAGTGCTGGACGGTGTAATGGTTGATGTACTTAGTTCAGGGGTCGGCAACTTTTACCACTCAAAGAGCCATTTGGACCTGGTTTTCCACATTAAACATTGGGAGCCACAAAACCCTTTTGACATTTAAAATGAAATAACACTGCAAATGACACTGCAAATTTGTGTTGCATTTATGAAATCAATGAACGACTGCAGAGAAAACAAAACTACATTTCTGCATGCAACAAAAACATTTTGAACTCCAAAAAAATATGTTCGGTTGAAGGATACTTTTAAGTAAAGTACTCAATGTCTATCTGAATTCTTCTTGTATTTATGAAAAAAAAACTTCAATTATCCACCAGCAGCAAACCAAAAACGGCGTCCTCTCTCTGTGTGCCGTCATCTTATTACTGGCGTGTGCAGTCAGCTGTGAATATATGCAAAATAATAGGCAATTAAAAGATTCATCATACTTAGTTAAGGTGATTTCTGCTGCTGAACCTCAGCGCACAGTCTGTACATCAGGGCTGTATGCCATCACCTTCATCTTTACACAGGATGGTAAGCTGTCATCTGTGAGGCGTGTGCAATGTTTGCTTTTAATAATGTTTATGTTGGAAAACACCTGCATATCTCCTCATTACATAATAAGCATACTGGTAAACTAGTCTCAGCCTTGAAAGCAAATGAATCGCACAAATTAATTTGAACATTCTGTTTTATTCAAATACTGTTCTTTTCTTAGAATTCTATATAGTTCTGGGATTCAAAAAGTGCAAGAAATTGCGCGCTGGCGGGTGTCGCACATTGGCATTTGTGACGCATAGTAACATGACAACATTAAAACAAACAAACTAAAATAAAATACATTTGATTAAATATTATCAAAAGCCACAGGGAGCCGCAACAGAGGAATGAAAGAGCCGCATGAGGCTCTGGAGCCGTGGGTTGCCAACCCCTGGCCTAGTTGAATGGAGAGGTTGTGATGGGTCTTTAGTTTGGCCGGAATCACAAGCAGTTCTGTTTTTGCAAGGTTCAGCTGCAGGTAATGGTCCTTCATCCAAAGTGAGATGCCACTCAGGCATGCCAAGATGCAAGCGGAAACTGTCGGATTGTCAGGTTGAAATGACAAATGGAGTTGAGTGTCATCCGCATAGCAGTAATAGGAAAAGCCATGTTTCTGATTGACAGAGCCAAAGCATGTCATGTAAATGGAAAAGAGTAGCGGTCCAAGCACTGAGCCCTGTGGAACCCCTGTGTTGAGATGTTAGGACTCAGAGACCTCGTTTCTCCAGGATAGCCTGAATGACCTAGCCGAGAGATAAGACTTAAACCATTGCAACGCCATTCCAGAGACACCCATCGCACTGAGAGAAGACAGGAGGATGTGATGATTAACAGTGTCAAAGGCAGCAGACAGATCCAATAAGATGAGTACAGATGACTTGGATGTTGCCTTTGCCAGTCTCAGGGCTTCAATGACTGAGAACAGTGCAGTTTTGGTGGAATGTTCGCTCTTGAACCCAGACTGGTTCTGGTCCAGGAGGTTGTTGTGTGTGAGAAAGGAGGAGAGCTGGTTAAACACAACTCGCTACAGAGCTTTGACAATAAAGAGATGAAGGAAAACCGGTCTGTAGTTTTCTAACAGTGTAGGGTTTAGAGTGGGTTTCTTCAGTAGAGTGGGTAATTTCAGTTATTACTGACTGGACAGCATACTGGATGCAGCCGGCAACATAAGAGCCACCCACTCAGTAGTCCTTAATCTAGTCTAAATACAACAATAAAGGCCATCGTTTATACATGGATAGTTATTATATATCACCAGCCATTGCCAGTGAATTAGATGGAAGTGACACTAGTTTGTATGGGACTGTAAAGAGCACAAGGAAAGGAATGTCAGAAAGCCTGAGAAAAGATGCTTTACAGTTGAAACAAATTGATGGACAAGTGAGGCTTGTGCGTGGCATGACACTACGCATTACAATGTTATTAACTCTTTATTGGAATGACTTGCACAATAAATTGACTAGTGTGTGTTGGTTGACAAGTACAACAGCTTTATGGGTGGAGTAGACAGATCTGATCAAAGGATGAAAACATAACTATTTCAAAATTGGTCAAGAAAATTATACAACTGCATTTTAGGTGTTTAATATATTTATTGAATTTTTCAATTTAAATTTACAAAAACACAACAATACTCCAACAGAAAACAAAACAATAAAATAAAAAGGGAACCCTCCCACAAAAACACAATCCTGTGCCCGTTGTCAATCACTCTCACACAAAATTACAAATGAGCAGAAACACACTCACAATGATAAATGATAACATTAGCCAGAATAAAATACAAAACTAAGTTACTCTTGCACCTTTGTAGATGGTTTATAAAAAAAAATAAGAAAAGCCTCCAAACTTGATTATAATCCTTTTCTGAACCCCTTAAGACAAATTTAATCCTCTTCAATTTTAGATGGAACAGCACATCTTTAATCCAATGTGACACCGTTGGTGTGGGGCAGCTTCCTTCACTTTTAGAAGGATCAAGCGTCGAGCCAACAGAGATCAAAACAACGAGCCTCTGACCCAAAAATAAATAATAATGGATTCAGTGTTATTTTGACTCCAAGTACACAAGTCAGTGCTTCTCAGATACCTCCCCGAAATTGTTGCTCAAAACGTCATCCCTATCTGATTTATTGATGTTAATTTGTAGATCTTGTTCCCAGGACTTCTTAATAGCAGACATAGATGGGAAGTCTAAATGCAAAATCAAACTAAAGATTGTGGATATTGCCTTTTTTTTGTAGGGTTAAAGATTATCAAATCATCCATCATGTTGTTAGGAGGTTTGTCAGGGAACCTGGGAATGGAACTTGAAACAAAGTGCCGGACCTGTAAATATCTAAAAAATTAGAGGCTGGTAGATTATATTTATCAAACAACTGGTGAAAGGATGCAAATTTGTTGTCCAGGAATAAATCGTTGAAAAGATTCAATCCTTGTTGCCGCCACCCATGAAATGCGGCATCGAGCGTTGAAGGTGGAAAAAATATTAGATGCTATTGGAGTTAACAAACTCATCCTTAAAAGGCCAAAATGTTTTCAAAACTGAATACATATTTTGATAGAATTTTGAACAATAGGGTTGCTAATTGTCAGGTTTTTAGATAGTGGAATTAATGCACCAATTATAGCCGGCAGCGACAAGGAGTCAGAAGAAAGCTTCTCCATCTCCACCAATGCAGGCCCACTGTTGTCTGAGTAGTGCACCCAAAAGGACAGACAAAATAGATAGCAAAAATTTGGAAGAGCTAAACCACCATCTTGTTTGCAAATGTTCTTTATGCAAACGTGGCTTTTTGCCCTTCCAAATAAATGATAAAATTACTGAATCAAGTTTTTTTGAATTAACATTGGGGATGTGCACAGAAAGACTTTGAAATAGATATAAGTATCTAGATAGTATAGACATTTTAATCACATTTACTCTCTCCACTAGGGAAAGGAAAAGAGGTGACCATCTAGATAATTCCTATTGAATTTTCAATTGCAGTTTAGTGAAATTTTCATTGAAAAGGTCACAAGTTTTCGTTGTAACGTAATGTGCCAAGATAAACAAAATTATGCTTAGTGATCTTAAAAGGTACGTTAATTTTTGCTAAAGCAGAATCCGCTAGGTTAAGTGGGAGTAGTTCACTCTTGTGAACATTTAGTTTATATCCTGACACCTTCCCAAATTTAATCAGAAGATCCATAATGTGAGGGATAGTTGTTTCAGCCCTAGAGACAAACAGCAGGATATCATCGGCATAAAGAGACAATTTGTGTTCAGTGCCCCACCTCGAGATGCAGTGAATGGACTGATTACTTCTTATAGCGATGGCTAATGGCTCAATTGCCAACACAAAAAGGACTGAGAGGACAACCCTGACGGGTACCACAGTGTAAACTGAACGGTTTTGAATAAGTGTTGTTGGTGAGCACCATAGCTGAAGGGCATGCGTACAAAAGCCTCACCCAGGATAAAAAGGAACTGCCAAACCCAAATCTACTCAAAGTCTCAAAAAGATATTCCCATTCCATTCTATCGAAAGCCTTCTCTGCATCCATGGAGAGAAGGCATTCAGGCTCAGTTGTACTAGGAGTGTACATGATGTTAAGTAAGCGACGAATACTAAAAAAAAAGCGCCGTTTTTTTTTTTTTAAAAAATGTTTGTGTACGAGATACAATGTTAGAACTCTCTCTAAACGACAGGCCAAGACTTTGGTCAAAATTTTATAGTCACTATTCATGAGTGAAATTGGCCTGTAGGATCCACATTCTATAGGGTTTTTGTCTTTTTTTGGGAGTAATGTAATGCAAGCCTGGTTTCGACTATCCGGAAGAGCCCCTTTTTTGAGAGTCTGTGTACAATGTGGCCAAGATGGGGGTTAATTTGTGAGAGAATGTTGAATAAAACTCATTTGGCAGACCATCTGGGCCTGGTGACTTGCGAGACTGTAAAGATTTAATTGCTGCCAAGATCTCCTGCTGCTGTATAGGTGCATCCAAGGCCGAGACCTTATCGAGAGACAGAGTTGGTATATGCAGGCCTCTAAAATAGTCAGAAAGAAGATTATAATAATAATAATGAATATTTAATTAGAGTAATAATAACGAGATTTAAAGTAAATTAAAGCCATAGCGGCAATAAAGGCCCTCGCCTCCCTTGCGACATGAGGACACATGTACTCGGAGGATTGCATTTCGTGCTTTAAAGCGTAAACTTCACGATAATGTCAAATAACCGGGCCTGTGCCTCTGCTTCAATCTTCTTCTGGCTGGAGCCTGCTTCATCAAATCGGGCCTGTGCTACTGCTGGGGCCTGCTACACCACCTTGTAATTTAGAGTTAAAGGTCTCCACATTCCCTGGTTTTCCTGGGATCTGTCTGAACTTTTGAAAATAAGACTTTATGCTTAGGCTAACGCGAGAAATACAAAGTACTAGCTGGAGATTTGCAATGACTCAGAAATCGCTGCACCCCATGTTAAAAAGTAAAAATGTAAATATTACTTGTCTAAAAGAACAAGTTTAAAATTTCCAAAAGATTCTGAGGAGTTTTCAAGACTCTAGTCTTGGCTCTGGTCACAGGCTCATTACGACCACAGCCACAAATGTGTCAAAAAACAAACAAACAAAGGACAACACGTCCTCTTGAGTTTAGGGTGTGACTGTCATAGACTTTTCTGTTTAACCTGAGGTTTCCTATGGATGTACCAAGTTTTGTATTTCTACATTGGAAAAAATTAACTTTCACTTTTTATAGGCCCAATGTATTTTGACTTTTCTAGGGGTCGCCACTGAGTAATTTTTCTTATTTTTTTTTGGGGGGGGCTTCAAGGGACATCAATTTTTTGCCGACCTTGAACTTTGGGCACATGTTTACTGGGTCAAATTGAGGCTCATTTTGCAGAAATAAATAAATAAAATTAACTCGAGCAAAAACAATAGGCCCTCCCAGTCATCGATTTGTAAATCTTTTCTGGGCAACCACTTCGGGATGTAGTCCTCATATATACGTAACGGCTGGTTCTGGTACCTTAGTTCACCTCTCTTCCTGGGCTCCCGGATCAGCAGATCTTTATTTTGATATCTATGAAAACAAATAATAACAGGCTGCGGCCTCCCAGATACCAGGTTTGGGGATCAGGTCACGATGTGCACAATCCAACTCTGGCTGGGAAGAGAAAGTATCTTGTGCCAAAAACATTTGTATCAGCAGTGAAAAAGACTTAGATGGTTGAGGACCTTCAATCCCCTCCGGTAAACCCACAATGCGCACATTATTCCGCCTGTTTCTCCTCCATGTCCGCAAGCTTAGTTTTAAGCTTTTCATTACAGGCCTGTAGCATCACACAGTTAGCTTCCACTTTGGCAAGGTGCTGATGGATAGTTTCGCATTATCTTCCAACGATGGTAGCGTTCATCATGGCTGTCGATGCCGTCTGCAGTCCATCCAGTTTTCCATTTACTTCATCAAAGAAGGTTTCTTTTAATTCTGCCACTAGGGCTGTCCTGTGTTCGACTATGTCGGCTCGACTGATAGCTGCAGAGGCACCAGCTTCTGACTCCGTTGACTTTTCAGAGGATTTTATCGATTTAGGTGGGATGACGGAACACACTGATCACACAAACCTCTACAAGGGTCTCAAGGTAGTTTCACATCAAAATAAGCAGTTAGGTAGGTTCAGTAAGTTAAAGAAAGACGGGCAGTGGATAAACACATCTCTACTCCATGCTCGCCAAACCAGAAGCTACAACTGCATTTTAAATGCTATTCTAAGCATCAGTGTTGTCAAGCCACATATCATTTACACTAAGTGTACCCCAAACCCACACGTCACTGAAAGCCTACATCCAGGACATTATCACTGAACTACTGGCAGGTCACACAAAGATGGAAAGTGGCAACGGCAGGCTCAGATTGATCTGAAATGGGCTGAAGTGTTACAGTGCTGCGGGGGTGGAAAAAAATTGCTAAAATGCCAAACAAATAGAAAAATTACCAAGTGTTGAACCTGTTACTTGAAAACCAGTTTCTCACGGCTTTTTGGTATGTGTGTTGGAACTACTATTAATTCAATAAAACTATAAAACCAATGTAAAGTTTGTCTGTTTAATTCCACTCAGAAAAAGTACAAGCCAGGGCTGGGACACAACACCGGAGTTAACAGGAGGTCAGCCCACGTGTTGTGCTGCTGGTCAACTCAATGCTCAAAAGGTCCTAACCTTTGGCCACACCTCTCACAGGAGGGGACACGTCCTGCTTTGAATCAGTAGTTTTCCTATGTGTCCAGCCAGGGGTGAGCAACTGGTTCTCAGGAGGTATTTAGTGTCCTAATGTAGGGTGCAGTGTATCATGCAGAGAGTGCAAATAACATACAAAACAGTTGAAAAAGGGTTTCTTATTATAAAATCCTAACAAATTATTTATTGCACTTCACCTGCCCAAAGCCCCCCACCCTTTCAATGGGTGGCCTAAAACAGTTTCAGCCCCTGCTTTATCAAAGCCACTAGGCAGAGAGCATGGCTTGTCCTGCCCGCCTCAGTGGCAGACCCGGTCTGAAGTGTGATTGGCTGTGAGTCTAAAAATCTAGAGGCACGGGCGACGGCATCTTGAGGAAGCCACACAACGCTGAGTGCAGAACGTGTGTAGGATCTGTCATGTCCCACCCTCGTGTTCTGTGTTAGTCAGTTTGTTTATGTATTGTATCTTATTTCCTGTGCCTTGTTTCAACCTCGTCTTTTGGATTGTGATTTTGTACCTTTGCCTTGGAAATAATTACTGTGAAACATCTGCCTATTGTGGGGTCTGCATCGTGAGTCCTTTTGCCTGTTCCTGACAGAATCTTGTAACATTTTACCCGCTAGCCTGAGTGTCTGTTGGTCGTATATATGTGTTAGAGATCTGACAGAAAGTTCAATAATTTTAGAACAGACTAAGATGATTTTCTACCTGGCGGTTTCTGTTCTGAAGACTGGTAGAGTGAAACCAGCAGGTTATTGAAAAATCAGTAAAACGTCCTTTCTGAATTCAAAGGAACTGAATTTTTTCTGTGGAGGTACTGTTGCTGCTGACATTTCTTCAGAATCTCCTCAGAGTTAGATGAGAAATTTGACAGCTGATCAAAGGTGGTACTCAGATTATTAGGCCTGAGCCGGTGATGACCGGGTGGACCTGTTGTTTTTGCTTGTTAGTGCCCAGGAACCTGAATGACTCCACTGCTTTATCAGTGCTGTCCATAGTAGTAAGTGGAGGGAGTGGTGGACTGTTCCTCCTGAAGTCCACTTTCATCTCCACTGTTTTGAGCATGTTCAGCTCAAAGTTGTTATGACTCCACCAGTCATCCAGCTGATCAACCTCCAGTCTGTAAGCAGACTCTTCACCGTTATGAATAAGGCTGATGATAGTGGTGTCGTCTGCAAATTTCTTGACAGAGGGGTCTTTTGAAGTGCAGTCAGGGAGAAGAGCAGTGGGGAGAGAACGCGCCACTGGTAGGGGGATGGTGTAGTCCCATGTTGACTGCATCATCTACAGACCTGTTTGCTCTATAGGCAAATTGAAGAGGATCGAGCAAGGGTTTAGTAATGATCTTCAGGTGGACAAACACCACTCTTTCAAATGACTTAATGACCACAGACGTGAGAGCAACAGGTCTGTAGTCATTAAGTTCAGTGATTTTGTTTTGGAATGAATGGGGATTGGAATGATAGTGGAGTGTTTGAAGCAATGGGAAACTTCACAGTGCGCCAATGATCTGTTGAGGATCTGCATTAAGACTGAGGCCGGTTGGTCAGTGCAGGCTTTTAAACAAGCAGATGAGATGCTGTCTGGGCCTGAAGCATTCTTAGTCTTCTGTTTTGGAAGACTCGGCTCATGTCCTCTACATAGACCTTAAGCTCAGGTTGGATGGCAGGAGGAGGGAGGAGAGGGTCTTCTCTTTCTTGAGGTGACTGCTGTCAGACCCAGGATGCAGTGCGGTCATCATCGGTCGCTGGCGCTTGGAGGAGTCCCGTGGCGGGAAGTTTTAGCTTAAGCAGTCTCTCCATCT